>KK119180.1:0-13783 GCA_000611955.2 Stegodyphus mimosarum
AAGTAAAATTTTTGGATAAATAGTTGATGGAAAAGTAAGTGTCCCATCACTTATGTGAGCCATCTTTTGCTCCGTTCTAAACATCTGTATTTTTATTAAATTAATATTTTAATATTTTGAGAAAATAAATGTTATGTAATAATTGTTACTAAATTTAAGTATGAAACATACCCACAAAAATTTTTACATGTTTTTTTAATTTATTTTACGACAGTTTCCTTTTGTAAAGCACAAGTGTCCCATTACTTTTGTGAGACACTGTATTATTTGTATTGACGGAACAAAGTTTGTGCATTTTTTCCACTTCGTTTTCGATAATAAAAGGACATCCCTCCCAGCCATTTAGGTAAACCTTCATCAAGCGCACAATGCATTTCCATTTATCGTCTGTTAAATAGTTTTCATACAAGGTTTTACGAATTGTTCCGCTTTGAGTCAGAGGACTCGGAAACATTAATGAACATGATGTGTTTTTAGCCTTTTATAAGTTACAAATCTTGATTTATTATTTTATTTATTATTGTTACAGAAGCATTTAAAAACTTAACAACTGAATTCTGTGCCGGCGGATTTTATCGTGTTATTAACAATTTAACTAAACAATCATTAGGAACAACCTGTACCTTTTTCACGTATTCGTTTGGAATCTTCTGTTCATGCAGAAGTAATAATTGATGGCTTCTCTTATTCGAATTGAAAATGTTTCTTATTTTGCATTTAGAAATTTTAATATCATGAATTTCACAAACGTTTTTGAAGTATGGAAAAGGAATATTTCTCTTTGGAAAGAACAAACTCATACCTTTCAATGCACAACTTGTTTACATGCAACATTTTAAAAGAAGAATGATAGAAGCAGACGATATTCTCATTTCAGATAATGAGCTGTTGCCAAAAAGTTTTATTCCAATTTTTTTATTCCATTTGCTGTTTTTATTTCTTTATTGAAATCATTCTAAAAATGTGCAAGAAATTCTATATATATATATATATATACTTCTGTATGTATATACCTGAGTAACATATACTCATTAACGTAATGTTGAAATATTTATCTTCGACATTTTTAGAATTTTTATGACTTCATTGCATTTATGCATTTAAAAAAATGTAGATAGCATAAAATGCTTATAAAAACACATTATTTAACATTTATTTTTCTCAATTGCATGTGTAATTTTAAAATAAATTATGCTTTGTAATATATCGCATTTTCACATTTTATGAGCAGAATATTTAAATTAATACATATCTTGAAATGCGGTAATAATGACTGTAAGCAATTCTTAATACGATTTAAATTTAAACTGAGAGGTTAACTGAAAGGTACTGAATTAAAACTGGAAGGTTTCTGATGTGAACGGATTAAGTGACAAGAATTTCTATGCAGGTTATAAAAAGTATTCATCAATATAAGTTTTTTCGAAATGGTTATCTGCATTAGTTAAACATTAAAAATCTGATGTGAACAACACATGGCCTATTAAATTTTGCAGCATTTTATTTAAACTTATTTCCTCGAACTTTCTTAGAGATATATTTCTCATTCAATAAGGCAAAACTACATAAAAACCTTAAAACAAAATCTGAAAGCTTTCAGATTTTAAATTATGTCCAAAGGGGCGTTTTTCAACGTTTTGTGTGTTACCTTTATTTATTAAATATCATGTTCTTCGCACTTAAACCATAAAATTCAATTCAACAACAATATCGCAAGATAATTTGAAAATGAGTCTATCTTTAGAATTTCCGATACACTGCTCCGCGCGCTTTAGATAAATTTTTTTTCTCCCGTAGATTGCTCGCTTTTAAATCGTTTTAGCTTGTTCATAAAAAATTCTTTAAAGTTTTACAAAATATGAAATATATAATAAAAGTAATTCCAAATTTGGGCTTCCAGATGAGCATATTCGGATGGAAAGGTACGTTATTTAAAATTGAATGGCTTTAGGTACCGTTGTTTTATCACATTTGGATAAATATATATACATTTATGCAGATTCTTCATCATTTAATTTCTTTAAATATAATACAGCGCTGCAAGATTTCGTGCCAACAGTTTGAAAAGTGATTCAGACTTTTAATGTTTCGGACGCAAAATCGCAAAGCGAAAATAATAGTCCTTCAGGGACAGAGCCCCTTTGAACTAAAAATTGATTAAAAATTGTGTAATGCAGAAAAACGTAAAACACCAAATAGAGTTCAAAACAGTTAAAACATTTTTTAAAATTAAAATTAGAGTTTCTACGCAAGAAAAGCAATTTGGCCGCCGGGTAGGAAGTCTGATTTTTGGTGCACATAACAGAAAATTTATTTTTGGTCCTACTCGGCAAAATGATATTGAATGTGGTGCAAAAACTGACTTAATTCATTACTCTACTAATAATTCCAAATGTAAATTAATGGTGCTTCATTAGGTTTAGTACAATTTAAACAGCTTTTAAATTGTTGAAAATTCTACAACTATTGCATGCAGATCAACTAAAGGCACAAATACCCTAACCGGAGCATAAGAAATTCATGAGAAAAATTCAAGAGACTATTAACAATGCATTTTAAATCTGTGAAAAACTTATGATTATTTAAGTGAAAATTTTTTCGGCGTACGGAATGTATCAAAAAGACACGGAAGTAAATAACAAAAGAATATCACTGAATGGTGACTGCCACTGTGACTGATATAAGCAGCAACAAAATGTAATTCAATGCTACTGTTACAGTATTTATACACTGTGCACTCGAGCTGGGATTTAATTTGTTTTCTTAAATTATTGTTTTATTCAATTATTCTTCTTTCATATATTATAGATGCAAACAATCTTAATTTAGTTTATTTTTCCGAAATCAGTTAAATATTCGTAACATGGTATAAGATTTTGGAACCTGAATTTTTTCTGTCTGAATTCCACACTAATATTTTAGTTTTAAGTCTGAAATGTTTTCATCATATTCATCTTATTTTTTAAGCGTTTTCGGAGTTCATGGGGGAAATCCATGCAATATATTCATTTCTGTGCATAAATCAACCTGTACATCAGAATGAAACTGATATGGTTGAAACTGTGTAATTTGTCAGAAATTGAAATTAAATTTCTTTATTTGGAGAAACGTTTTCATTTAGGTATAAGATATTTAAAAATAAACAAATGTTTGTTTCTTAAATTGTTTCAAAAAAGCAGTTTGTAAGGATTTAGTTTAAACTAACAAAGTTTTATGTTAATTTTCACTTTCCTGTAAGTTCTTATTTCAACTTCTCGTTAGAATAAGCGCGCGTTTCAGCTTTATACTAATTTGAAGTGGAGCCAAGTTTTGTATTTAAAAGGTTAGCAAGGAACTTCTCGGTGTGAGAAAGCTTTTAGTCTCAGATCACTGCGTCTTCTGTCCGACGTTCGCCTGACTAGCTAGTAGTTAAGTTCCAAGCCTTAGCGCTGTTACGATATTACTTATTGAAGAAATCTAAGTGCGTTAGTATTAGCCAAATCTTGCTACGCACCATTGATCGTTTAGCATAGAAGCCAACCTCGCGTTTATAGCTCTGAGAGCAACGACTTCTTAGTTTTCTATTTAACTTTATTTTAAATTATTTGATTGTTCAGTTTAGACCCATATTTTCTGTTATCCCTTCCGAGTTGGGAAGTGGCTGTAAATATTAGTTTAATAAAAGGGTAATTTTAAAACCCTCCCTGCGCGCAGTTATTCTACCATTTAACCACAGTTATTCTACTAGAGAACATAGCTGCATTCAGCTCCCTGTTCGAGATCAGGACTTTGTTACAGTTACGAATATGTTCGCCAAACGTATGCACAGAACACTCAGTCCTTACAAGTTCAGCATTTCCTGCGTAATGCAGACACTTATAAACTTTTAAAACATTAAATATTTAGGGTGCTGAAATAGACAATTACAGGCTTTGTGTTTTTTTAAGAAAACGTTTTAATTACATAGTTCTATTCACTTATACAGTTTACCAAAATGGGTATAAATTTATGAAAAAAATACTTATAATGTAATATTAAATTTCGTTTGGCTCTAGTAAAGCAAAAATTCAGTTGGTAAAATATTCACTGTCAGTTAATGAGTTCAATAAAAAAACTTCCCTATATACGCAATGGAATGTTCTCAGAAATATGAATAATTATGTTTTTCATAGCGCCAGCTATAAATTTAACAAGTACAGCTTTACACGATATAAAAGCAATAATGGCAAAAAAATTTGCACGTTTTTTGTTTCATGCTTCCAATAATACATCTGTTTTGGGAGAAAACTCTATTTTGATTCCAAAAGCTTGATAGAAAAATCATGAGGTTGCCTTGCTAAGATGAACTGCAAAATGGAACGTATCCAAGTCATAAATTCATTCTTGGAAGTTTCTTTTCCGTTGTATATGAACTGATATATTCATTCTCAGATATTAGACTGACTGAAATTTTTAGAGTACTAGCATCATACAAAAAGTAGAATTTATATTACAGGAACCTTTTCACTTACTATTAAAACTGCTTACAGTTTTCGTAAAATTGATTATTTTATGTCTGCATTCTATTTTGAAAACCTTTGTGTTAACCTGTCAGGACTGAGTGTTCGGTGCATATTCTTGGCAAACATCTTCGTGAAAGTACCTAAGTCCTAAGTCCTGATCTTGAACAGGGAGCTGAATGCAGCTATGTTCTGTGGTAGAATACTGTGAATAAGTGGGAGAAGAACTACACTTCAGAGGGATTTAAAATCCTCTTTTATTAAACCACAATTATATACAGACACTTCCCAACTCGGGAGGGATACTGAAAATAATGACCGCCACTTGGGTCTAAATTGATCAATCAAATTTAATTTAAACTAAACCTAATTAAAAGTTAATTAGTCGTTGCTCACAGAGCTATGAACGCGAGGTTGGCCTCTAAACTAAATGGTTCGTAGCAAGATTTAACTAATACTGAAGCACTTAGAATTACTTCAATCAGTAATCACGTAACAGCGCTACGGCTTAGAATTTAAATACTAGCTGGTCAGGCGAACGTCGAATAGAATAACAGTGGTCTGAGACTAAAAGCTCTCTCACACTGAGAGGTTTCTACCTCTTGCTTAAGTAGAATTTGGCTCCACTGCAAATTAGCATAAAGCTGAAACGCGAGCTTATTCTAACGGGAAGCTGAAATGAGAAGAGATAGAAAAAGTCAAATTAAAATAAAAACTTTGTTAGTTATAACTAAAACCTTACAAACCTTCATGTTTAGGTAAATAGTTCGGAAAAAAAGCTATTTTTTTAGATTATCTCATGCGGATAAAAGTATTGTAAAGTCATGAAAATTTCTTTCTGCATAAATTGAAAAGAAAATCACCACTAAATATATTGACATAATTTGAAAAACTAAGATTTGCAGTAATGGTACACAGCTTAAAAGAATAAGGGCATTTCTCTCATGGTAGATAGCAAATATTCTACTTTCGTAACAGCTAACAAGACATTGATGTTAAATCAATAGCCTATAAAGAGCTAAAAATATCTAGCGTTTTTTGACGTTTTGGAAGTTACTTTTATTTATTAAATATCATGTTCCTCGCACTTAAATACGTAAAATTCAATTCAATATAAGTATCAGAAAATTTTTAAAGTAGCGTATCTTCAGAATTTTCGATAGAGAATTTCGTGCCGTGGAGATAAAAATGTGTTTTTTTCCTACTATGTTGCCATAGCTTCCCTTGAAATCGTTGAGTTTGTTAATCAAAAATTCATTAATGTTTTATAAAGTATGAAACAGAAAATAAATCAAATTTGAAATTCCAAATTTGGGCTTCCAGGTGCCCATGTTGGAGTGGAGGATTACGTTATTCAAAACGTGATGGCTTTGGTATCGTTGTTTTTACTTCTTTGTGGGAAGTAAAGGAAGTATTGTAATCACGAAAATTTCTAGGTACGATATCTCAATATCTCAACGAAAATATCAGTTTTTACCGCTATTGAATGCGAGCAATTTAACGATGTTTTAAAGTGACATCTGTACTTAATGACAAAATAAAGGACTTTTTTGTTCCAAACAAATTATAAAATTCGTTTAAAATTGATTCAGAAGAGATATTTTCGTAGCGTCTTTATGTATGTACGTACATATGAACAAATGTATGTGTGTATCCCGCATAACTCAAAAACGAGTAGATTTAGAAATTTTGTATATAGGACTGCTATAGAACGTAGTTGTGCACCTCCCTTTTTGGTGGCAATCGGCAGCACCAAATATATATATATCTGTATATACATATATTCCCACTCTGTTTCTCGGCCCGTGAACTCTGTTTTTTATTCTTATATGTTGGTAAATTGTGCATCTTTGCTCTAAAAATGATTGAATTATGTTGCCCTTATCTTCCAGTTAAGGTTTTTATGCCTTTAGTTAACCTGCATGTTATAGTTGCAGAATTATCAACAATTTAAAAGTTTTTTAAGTGTGGTTAAGCCTAATTTATTTACCATAGCAGCCATTTTGTTTACATTTGAAACTTAACAAAATAGTGGATTTGTTGCCAATCTAGAAAAACTAATTTTCGCACCAACAAAGATAACGTCTTCTTTTATTATTGCGAATTAAATCATGCTTAATCTATTCTGGAATTATCATTTAAGTTGTTAAATTATCCCATATACTGACTCAGCATAGTGTCCACAACAAATGAAGTCAGTCTTCAGTGTCTTTTTGCCGAGTGAGACCAAAAGAGTTTTGTGCACCGAAAAATCTGCCTTCTTGCCCGCTGTCGGAATTGCTTGTTTTTGTGTAGAAACTGTAATTTTAATTGTAAAAGCTGTTTTTAGATTGTTTTAACTGTATTTATGTTTTATATTTTTCTATTTGTTTTTCAATTTTTAATAAAAATATTTCGAGGTTTTTGTATTTTTGCCTTACAAAACTGAATTAAATGAATCAGAAATATATTTCTAATGAAATTCAGAGAAATGAGTTTAAATGAAATGCAGCAGAAAATGCTTATGAATTACTATTCCGTACATGAAAGTCATAGGTTGTTCTCATCAGGTGTATTAATAAATATGTGGTGGCAACAATTTGAAAAGTGATTCAGTTTTTCATAGCAATTCAACACAAAATGCTGTTTGGAGAGTGACAGACCTTCTGGGTTAACGCCCATATGGGCTAAGAAATGGTAATTTAGTATCAAGGACATAAGTATTTGACAAAAGGGAATTCTTTGGATTTTAATTTCATCTTTATCCAAAGGTCTATAGTGTACCTCGTTTTCACACACCCATTTGGAGTAGCTATAGGAATTCTTTATGCAGACGATTACATTGCCGCTGTAGTTTGATAAATAATATGTCGGATTTTAGCTTTTGGTAAAAAGTCCTTTACTAGCCGAGGTACCCGATGCGAGTTAAGTTAGACTGAGAGTAATGTATCTAACAACAGAGAGAACGAGACCGCTGTAATCCTTCTCTAATAAAGGTATAAAATATGCGATTCATAGTCATACATTTTTCAGTCTGATGCAATATGGAATCCACATAAAGATTTCTACAGAAAAATAAACTAATTCTTTCTCATTATGTCAGCGACAATAGCACGTAGTTTTTAATGATTTTCGTCCTTCTAATCAAATGGTCGTAAAAGCTCAAATCCCGTCCAATATTTCACCTGTACAATTATAGTCGGTTATATGTAGCAAAAAAGTTATCTTATAAGGTATTTCTCCCGCCTTCTTCGCATGCCTTCGTGGTGTAGTGGTCCGCATGCTCGACGCTTAACCGAGAGGTCCGTGGTTCGATTCCCGGCGAAGGCGTTGCTCATTTTTCATGTCTCCTGCTTCGAAATAACCTAATGTCTCTACAATCTTAACTGATCAGAAATGAATAACGCGAACAAGCAAACAAACACACAAACAGAAATGCACAGATTTTGTAAAACTTGCAAATTTTTACTAACAAACTCTACGCTTTGGAAGCGGCTAATGGCAACACTTCTCGAAATAAAGCAGATTTTTATCTCCAGCGCGCGAGACTATTACCACTCGGAAAAATGAGGGCAAAAATTAGCATTTTTAGAGTTTTTAATTAATATGTCGGATTTTAGTTAACTGTTTTTGTTAAAAGGTCCACGTTGACCTCTCCCAGGACCCAGAAAAGAGTTGTAGAAAGTTTGGGGACGATAGCTGTAGTAGCGACTGAGTTAATAGCGAACAAACAAACGCACAAACACACACACATTCTTCTTTATATATATATAGATTACTAAATAATATCTCTTACATTATTTCTGCAATTACAAAATTATTAAATAATTAATTTTAATTTTGAATGTTCAAAATTTATATACAAAAGTACATGACATACTAAGAATCTTCCAAATGTAATTAAGCTCTAATTAATCAATAATTAAACCTTTCGTCAGTGCTTTTAAAGCATATGCTTTTTTTCTTTACCAAAGGAATAAAAAGTGCGTATTAAAAAATTGCTTCTCATCCAATATGTGTGGATAGAAACATAAAATAAAATTTTTGAGCAAGGTTTTAAGTTATTTTTTATTTAATCACTTTTTATGAAATAGCTTGTTTAGCGTCTTACATGTAAATGACTAGTTAAATAAGAAATTCAACTTGAGCGACGTAAATGGAAGAAGAGATTATAAAGAAGGAACTTTTAGCGAGCCTTTTTTTCGGGTCGTAGATTCAAAGCTTTCTCGAACTTTGCTTAACTAATTAATACATTTTTTTATACTTTTTGTGGCTTCAAGATGCTTTAACAGTTAAAGTATATTTCATCAGCTGCTACTACTACTACTACTAATTAAAGTATATTTCATGCTACTACTAAGTCGATTTAAATACGTCTTACTTGAATTATTTCTAAAACTTTTTCATAGGCAAAATGTAAAAAAAATAGAAATATTTTCTTATGAATTTATGAATCAGTAATTTAATTTAAAGTGATTTATGAGAAGTTAAGCTATTAGTTTCATTTTTAAGTTGCTATTCTTTTAATGGCACTGCTCAATAAACAGAAATCTCCCTGAAATTGAACTGAGGTCTATGTCATACGGAGTGTGGTACTGTTCAATATACCGGACCTCAGAAAAGTATGTTTTTCATTTATTACACTATCTGTCTTAGTGATAACAACTTATCTGACTGGAAACTGAGCATTTAGTACTCGCCTTTTCTCAGAAAAAGCAACAGATTTGAATTTGCATTGAAACCCAATTTCAAATTTATTTTAATCAATACTTGCTTAAGCATTTTACTACCATTATTATTAAATCATGAGCATATTGCATTATATGCTTGTATGTATGTACGTATGTATATATGTTTGTATGTATGTATGTATGCATATATGTACATTGCGAAAAAAATAGCACAGTTCTTTACCTACCTTTCTACTGGGCCGATTGACAAAATTCAAATTGCGTTTTGCATGTCTAGAAAGCTCGACATACGATATGTATTAGATTTATATATAGCATTGTTCAAATATAGGTATTTTGACACAAAATCGGACGTTTTCGAAAATGGCATGCCAATTTTTTTCCATATTTCGATTCTACGACTCAAATTATGCCAAATTCCCAAGTTTTGTAAAAATCGCACGAGTAGTTTTTAAAAAATTAGCTCTCAAAATTTTAGATCCTCAATATTAATTCAATTTGGTATGTATTCATTAATCTCTCTTTTTTTTATGAAATTTATTTGATCCTTTCTTACACAGCTCGAAATTTTTGTTCATTCCAAACAAAATTCACCCCTTTTTTATGATTTATTTTTAAAACTTGTATTTTGAAATAATTTTTTAAAATTTTTCGAAAAACATTTTGAATCATAACCTATAAAATTTTACAATCGTGTTAAAGTAGATGTATGTCTAAGCATACCTGCAAAGACTAGAGCTTTTTATTCAAAATTTCCGAAGATATGTGCGAATTTATATATTGGCGCGTTTTGAAATTTGGCACATTTGTTGAAAGCGATGATAACGAAAATGTGGTTTGCGCACTTTGTTAAAATTATTTGAAGGCTAGGAACGATGCGACTTTTCTTCCGCTCCTGCACAATGAAAGGGAAAGGAAAATAGGTTGCCCTATATTAAGAAGTTCGCCAAGTGAATTATTCTTGGCTCAAACTGAAAAAAATGCGCCATGACAAATTTTTGAATTTGTAGTAAATTTGGCACCCAATTTTACAAAATGTAATATTTAAGCATAATTTGAGTCGTAGAATCGAAATATGAAAAAAAAAATTGGTATGTTATTTTGGAAAAAGTCGCATTTTGTGTCAAAATACCTATATTAGAACAAAGCTATATATAAATCCAATATAGATCCTCAGTCGCGGTTTTGAGGCATGGAAAACGCAATTTTAATTTCGTCAATAGGCCTAGCAGAACGAGAGATACAGAACTGTCCCCCCCTTTTTTTTGGCGCAGTGTTCGTATGTATGTATGTATTTGTATCACATGGGGCAAAATAGCAGCAGCTAAAGCCATCAAATGTTGAATATACATTGTCACCCATTTGTGGGCAACTCAAAACTTGGAATTTTGAGTTTCGAATTTGATTTTTATATATTTCAGATTTTATTCGAATTTAATGAATTTCTGATTAACAAAATAAGCCATTAAAAAGATATGCGTTGTTATTGCTTTAAATAAAACATATTTATTTATACATAGTTATTTTCGAAGAAAACCGGCGTAACTGAAAAAGCTGCGATTGTTCGCTTATGTTATAAACAAAACGAAAATGTGACATAATTTTACGTCAAAGTGTGTTACAAACGCATTTCACATAACCGGTGGCTAGAGGACAGTTATGCAAGTGTTGTATTAATAAAAACTATCCTAGTGTTTGGAAAAACAAAGAGTTGCTTAAGAATAACCTCCGTTTATTGAACTCACATTCCCCGCTCATTAAAGCTTTTCATTTAATATAGTCATCCATTTAACGTATTGTGGACCCTGACTTTGTAGTTTAGGTATGCAATATTTCAATAAAATTGGCTTGACAAAAATTTTCCTACTCTTCAGTCCCTGTACCTGTGTAAGACACTGACATAAGTGGCAGAATGCAACTTCTGGATTCCATCTTTTAAGGTTTCTACAGTTCAAATCTTCGCTTTGGGATAGACACATTATGCTCTCAAAAAGTTATAAAAAACGTTCATGAAATGCTTCTAAACACTGCCATAAATTAAGAATCTTTGGATGAAAAGGAAGTGGTAACAGTAGATTGAAGGAAAAGGAAGGAAAGCACTGTTGGTGTTTGTAATTATGCAGAGGCAGACAGACAAACAGACAAAGGGTAAACTTTCTGCTAGAAACGTAAATTTTGACATCTGAATAAATCATTGAAAGAAGCCTTTTCAAATGTGTTTAAAATCATCAACGTGTTTAAAATTTGTTGCGCTCTTAACTTCGCCATGTTTTAATGCCAAGTGAAACGACTTAAGCCTTAACGAAAATGATAAATTGTTAGAAGAGTTTTAATACTCTTGGTAACGGCAGTCACAGAAAAACTACGTTTACAATTGGTAATTTCTCACATAGCTTTCTGCAGTTTATAATTGATAAAGAACTAATAAATGATGCAAATGTATCAAAAAGCATAAAAAGGACATAATCGAGAGACTTTGAAATTGGTTTTCGAGAATGGTTTTAAGCTATGAAGCTACAGCATGATTTTATTTCTCGAGCTTTTTTCATTAACTCTTTAAATGCTAGGAGAGAACATTATATCGACTTAACATATTATTCACAGGTTGTAGAGAATGGTTAACATTGCTCATCAAAAATGTTTATTGAGAAAATGAGAAATGTTTATTGAGTGGATCATAATGTATCTGATAACTGAATAGAAGACGCTTTACTTGGCCTGTTAATTGAATACAAGCCAAACGAAATTTATAATACAGATAATTCTGGATTGTGTTACAGAACAGTACCAGGGCACATATTAATATTTATAATGAAGCAGTTGGTTTAAGAAAATAAACGAATTAGCTACTGTATTACTAAAGTGAACTCAACGATTTAGAAGACAACATTGGTTATTGATAAACGCAGAAAAGCTCGATGCTTGAAAGGAGTCAAGAATTTACTTTTAACTTATCATAACAATAAGCAACCACGGACGACAAATAATGTTTTTACTAATTTTATTTTGAAATGGAACTGTGAACTTGTCAGGACTGAGTGTTCTGTGCATACTTTTGGCGAACATGTTCGTGATAGTATCAAGTCCTGATCTCGAACAGGGAGCTGAATGCAGCTATGTTCTGTGGTAGAGTAACTGTGGTTAAGTGGTAGAATAACTGCGCGTAAGAAGAATTTAAAATCCCCTTTTATTAAACCACTATTTACAGCCACTTCCCAACTCGGAAGGGATAACAGAAAATAATGACCGCACTTGGGTCTAAACTGAGCAATCAAATAATTTAAAATAAAGTTAAATAGAAAAGTAAGAAGTCGTTGCTCTCAGAGCTATAAACGAGAGGTTGGCCTCTATGCTAAACGATCAATGGTGCGTAGCAAGATTTAGCTAATACTAACGCACTTAAATTACTTCAATAAGTAATAGAGTAACAGCGCTAAGGCTTAGAACTTAAATACTAGCTAGTCAGGCGGACGTCGAACAGAGCCGCAGTAATCTGAGACTAAAAGCTCTCTCACACCGAGAAGTTCCTCGCTAACCTTTTAAATACAAAATTTGGCTCCACTTCAAATTAGCATAAAGCTGAAACGCGTGCTCATTCTAACGGGAAGTTGAAATAAGAGTTCATAGGAAAGAGGAAATTAACATAAAACTTTGTTAGTTTAAACTAAAACCTTACAAACTGAAGAATCAAAAATAGCTTTACTAATTAGATAATTGTGCAACACGAACACATACATACCTCCGATTTCTTCCCGAAAAATATCACTTATACATGTTTCTTCCTTAAAATACAATTTCTAACATTCAAACTATAATTCTAGGCCATAATGAAAGCTTTTAAAAGTAATTACAGTAAGATGTATAACGCAAATGATCAACAGAATATAATTTTGTGAAAATGCAAGCATTTAAAAGGATTTATTTAAGTGTAGTGGACTCTGCTAGAGTCCTAGATTATTCATGGACTCTGCTAGAGTCCATGAATATAATCTACTAAAGTCAGCTAATTTTTTAGTAAATGTAGAAAAAGCCTCAGAGGACTTTCAAAGTATAGCTATTGTTTCAGACATTAGTGAGGGAAGTTATGAAGATTCATTTTTAGAGTATATGCCAATTCCCATCAGTGTTCAGACAACGTGTTTAAAAACTGATTACGAAAGTATTAAAAAACTGCACAAACTGACAATGAAACTGAAAAAAAAATTGATGATATGATGTCATCAATCGAGCCTAGAAAAGGATTGCAAATTCTAACAAAAATTCTTGAATTGAAACGTAATGATGAAAAAGCTATCAGAACTTTTATGAAATTGATAATACGATAGAAAAATGTATGTAGTTGAACCGCGTGAAACAAACAGAGATAAAATAGCTGTTTGTAAGAGATAAAATTTTGAAAAGAACATAATTATCAAATATTTGAAAACAGGTTGAAAAACTGCGTAAATATTTGAATTTTACTACTAACATCTAATTGTTGTTTTTGGATTAATTAATGAAGTAGTTTTTGGTTATTATTTACTTGAAAAGTTTAAGACTGATATTACGGATTATAATACACAAATCTCTGCCTTATTAAACTCAGCCTTCTTTTAATAGACTCATGCATTAACAATTTTAAAAGCGTCAGGTCAG
>KK119180.1:16174-65576 GCA_000611955.2 Stegodyphus mimosarum
ATTATATTTATATATATATATATATATATATGTATATATATATATATATACATACATATTTAGGGTAGGGGGTTGAATAATACATAATAAAACGTCATATAGCACTTATGCTGCCTGAGAATCATTTGCTATAAATCTACACGCATTTGTTAGGTTAATATTAAAGTTGTGAAAACTTACACCACTTTGTGATTAGTGACCTTGACCTATATACTCTTAAACAATTAATCTGCTGCCACCACGACCGAGAAGTTGTTGAGAGAAGGAACTCAAAACTGAGACCTTAATGACAGAGAACTACTAACATCGCGTTCTGCTAGTTTATCATTTTATCCACCACCACACTTTATTTCAAATGCCACAAGAAAGACACTAAACTTATAGCAGAAAAGTGAAATTCGACAAGGATCGAACCATGAATCTTCTAATTACTAGCTGGATGTACTAGCCATTACACCAAACTGCACGTGTGAATGGAAGGTTGCAATTTCTTTAAGTATGGTTTCCTGATAGGAGGGACCACACTTCTTACTGAAGTTATTAACCCAATGCATTCGCATACTTATTCTTGAAGGGCTAGGGTTCTAGTAGAAACATTTTTGAGTTAAATATTCTATGCCATTTTGGAAATGTGAATTTATCTCTTATTTAAAAAACTGCCCTTAAGGCGTTGACATATTTTTTGGGTACGATGATTTTTATCTTTAATAATCTTTGTTAATTAACCATAAACGTTTTCACAATTTTTAAAGAATGATCGTATCTTCCTCATGCGCGTTCTCGTATTGTAAATGTTTAGCACATCCAGCTAACAACTGGAAGATCTGCAGTTTGAATCCCAAGGACAGTATATTAATAACTGGCTTCGATTAACTTAATATATGTTGCCCGAACTAAAGTCAGTTGATTTTAACTCATTACTTAGCGATTTTAGTTATCCAAATCTCTTAGTTCTCTTGAGCTGCTTTTAAATATAGTAAAGTATCTGAAAAATGATCGTATTCTCCAATGTAGCACATTCTGCATTGGAGAATTTCTATTTCTAGTTGGGAAAGCTGTGGTTTGAATCCGTATAATGAAATGGCTGATTCTTTATGTGTTCTGCTTAGAAATAACCAATAGTCTTCACAAATTTAACACAAAAATTTCTGTTGAATATAAGCTGGGTTTCTCACAATGATTGCCTCATTTAAAATTTTATTCCCACTAGAATTTAATCTAATAATGCCAAAAATTTATAGCCAAAAGAATATGTATTCATAAACAGGGTGATTCAAAAGCAACAGCAAAAGTAAAAGTTCAGTTATTCGAAAAGTACAGGCAACAACATGATGCGGTTTTCCCACAAAATGCACAGAAAGAGAGAAGATTTTTTTTTCTCCAAACTAAAAAATTTTACTGCCAGAATAGTTACAGGTTTACTTGAAGTCGCAAGTATGCAGAGCTTAATGGATATTTGTAGCTATACTGACATCTTTAGCTAAGTTCTTCACCATCATATGATAGGAATTACAGCTGAACCCTCTTAGATTTTGTACAGAGTGTCATACTCTATCCGACGGCCATTCTCATGAATGACGGCAGTCATATAGAACATTTGTAGCCCTAGATGCATTGCTAACTATGCTGCACCACTACCAGAACTTCTGCCTCCCTGGTCGGCATAGCGGTGAGCGATTCTGACTGCTGTATCACTGCCTCCAGGCTCGAATCTCTGAGAAAGCATGGATCTTTTGAGTGTATAATGTCTTTGAGGCAATAGGGGCACTTAAAATACTGGTAATCATCTCAAGTAGTATGGTGATAGGGCAAGAGGGGTAGGAGACCCTAGAATTCGTCCTCGGTTTTCCCTCAAAACTGGTTCGGATCTGCATAGCTAGTGCAATAGGACTATACCTATAAGGTATATCTCCCACATTCTTGGCGTGCCTTCGTGGTGTAATGGTCAGCACACTGAGCCGGTATTTCAGAGGTCCCTGGTTCGATTCCCGGCGAAGGAATTGCATATTTTTCATGACTCCTGCTTCGTAATAACCTAATGTCTCTACAAGTGGCGCCCGAACTAAAAGGGTTGTGGATGATGACTCTCCACACCCAGGATTTGGCGACTAGGTCCCCTAAAACCCTAGTCGCCCTTTAAAAAGGGGAGTATATAAGGTATATCTCCCACATTCTTAGCGTGCCTTCGTGGTGTAATGGTCAGCACACGAGCCGGTATTTCAGAGGTCCGTGGTTCGATTCCCGGCGAAGGAATTGCATATTTTTCATGACTCCTGCTTCGTAATAACCTAATGTCTCTACATACCTACACGATTAGTGGCGAAATTATAGGCCCCGCTCATTTCTACTTATACCTGTATGGACTTCTGACAAAACCGAAGCAAAAGATCTCAATAAAAACAATAACTATTCTGGCAACAAAATCTTTCATTATTAGTAAACATATCCCACGTTTTTCTTTGTTTTTCTGTGAAACGCACATCATGCTACTATTTATGCTTTTAGAATTATAGAATTATTTCTTTTACTGTTACTTTTGAGTTTCCCTGTATAAGGTATTTTCTTCCTCCTTCCAGCGTGCCTTAGTGGTGTAACATGGTGTACACTCGTCATTCGAGAGGTTCAGGTTCGAGTCACCCAAAGACATTGCTCTTTTTTCCTGTACTCCTACTTCAGAATAACAGACTGTATACCTGTATATCCATATATATTATCTTTGTGCTTCTGAAATATGAACTAACTACCCGTAGAATTTTCTCTTCAGAATGGCCTTTCAAAATGAGTAGCATCTCTGTAGCTTATTAAAATAAACTGCATTCCCAATCTCTAAGTTAATAACAGTCTTTTTTGAGAGCTGATAATACATCACTGAAAAGATAAACTTAAAATTTTATTTGAAACTGTTGTGAAACGATATTTTTAATCTACAACTATTCCTGTTAGTTTTAATAAAACTAGTAACATGGCATCAAAATATTGTGACTGAATAATTTTGTCATTTTCCTTAATAATATCCTTGTTATTTACTTGCTCTTCAATTCCATTTCCTTAAATTACCAACGCAGAAATGACGCTACGTACTGAAAGTTTGTCCTAGAATTCAATTTATTTCAGCAAATATAATTCTATTTTACGTAAGAAACTTGAAACCTCTTTCAAGTCTACTTTTACTTACACCCACTTACTTAAATCAATTAACTCCTTGTTTGTTTTATGGAACTGAACACATTTCGTGTAGAAATTGAATACATTTTCCTAGAAGCACCAGATCTTCTATTTCACTGGCTGAAAACATTTTAATCAGAATCATGGTAGAGAATTTAGCTTTGTTTTAAACTGCGTAGTACAGAAATAGTTTCTTGGAATAATTAAAAGAAAAAAAAAAGGTGAGGATTTTATTTCATTACATTGCGTTGAAAGGAACAGGAAATTTGGGGATAATGTCTATATTTACCTTATTCTCTGTTTAGGAAGGGCAACGGTTGTTAGTAAATTAGTAATTATTAACAAGTGGGACTAAATTAAATGCTGATTGTTTGTTTCAAAAGAATGTGAAATTTCATTTCTTAAGTTTTCAGTATTTTGGTAAGATCTTTATGTTAAATGCATAGTAATATGTATATAGATGTACAATAATAATGTATGTAAGTGAAATGTTATTGAGTTAAATATACAAGGTGTATGCATCTGGGATTTAAAATTTATAAATTAAAAATTAAATTGCAGTTATAATTAAAATCAGTTACAATTGCATTAAATTTTCTCATTCTAAAATTTGGAGACAAAAGCCTATGTCTTATAGCTTATCAAATTCAAAATCAACCCTGTTTCTATACTCGAATAATAAGGAGTAAGGAGGTATAAGGTCTTCATTAAAGAACGAAAGCTTTAGTGGCTTAGTTAAAAGAACATCCTGCTGAGCAGGTACATAAATAAATCAATGGTTTATGCTTATTAAATAAATAAATCAATGGTTACATAAAAATACCAATGGTTCATGTTTATTAACCAGTTCCCTTATTATTTTTTACATTTATTATCCCTTCGTCACTTTCGTCTTCATTAAAGAACGAAAGCTTTAGTAGCTTAGTTAAAAGAACATCCTGCTGAGCAGGTACATAAATAAATCAATGGTTTATGTTTATTAAATAAATAATACAATGGTTACATAAAAATACCAATGGTTTATGTTTATTAACCAGTTCCCTTATTATTTTTTACCTTTATTGTCACTTCTCTACCTTCTACAAGGATACAAATTAGGTAATGTATATCAGTTCAGAGTTCTTTAGTTTAAGAGGGAACTTTTGGTAACACTTGTGGACCGCCCCGATACCATTTCGGTCAGACCTGAATTACTTGAGTCTATTTTAGCTTTACTAATTGTAACTGCTTGCGTATGTTGAGGCCAAAGTTTACATGTGAGTTAGTATATTTGGAAAATCTCATACTTTAACGGGGAATTTTGCTTTAACTTACTATTTCTATTATTTTCGCAAGTTCTGGAAATTTGGGAAATTTCTTTATATTATTATGCAGGCTGTGTAACTGTTAGGCTTACTAACTAATAAAAAGATGTACTTCCCTCTAACCGGTAGCGCCGTATATATATATGACCTAGAATATTTTTTATGATATCTGTGAGAACCTATAGTGTAGAGCCATTATGTTACTTTGAAAAGATAAAATTCAAGAAATGATCAATGCCCTCGCCGAGATTCGAACCACGGACCTCTCGAATACGCCCGAGCGTGCTGACCACTACACCACGAAGGCATGCTAAGAAGGCGGGAGAAATACCTTATAATATATACGTGTATATTAAACTATGTAAAAGAATTAAGGCAATATATTAAAAGTAGGTACAAATCCAGATATAAAATGCAAGGAGAATTTTTACATTAAAATCAAGAAAATAATTTTTTCTTATAGTAGTTTTGGGAAATATGTGCTTTCCTAGCGAAAACCCTGGCCGGTCAGAGGGTTAAACATTCAAGCGTGGAAATACTTAAAGGGTACGACGGGCGATAAGTTGCCGGATTTTCTTCTTTTTCTTTCATTAACATTTAAGAGCATGTAATTAAGCATTAAAATATGTAATTAAGATTCCTACAAATTATTATACGAATACTTTGATCACAATTTTCGCTTTTTAAGTTTGATAAATAATAAAGATACACTGTCAGTATTTAAATATATCATTGTAATTTGGCAAAATTATTAGCTAAATATATGAAATTAGAAAAAAGGTTTTCAAAAATTTTAAAAATGGAGCATGAAAACTTCGAGGCTTGCCTGAGAAACAGTAGTATTCAAATAAACTATACTTTCTTATTTTGTGCTTGTGGCTATTATAAAAAAATATATTTTAAAGCTGATTGAAAAATAATTACAAGTTTCTCTGGTCATATTAATCAAAAGGAAGGTCATTGAAAAAGTGCCTACAAAATCGGTTTTCCTTTAATACATGGATTAAAAAATATAAAAAAAAAGTATCCGAGTTTTATACTGGGAAAATAATAGTTCGAGCTTTCGTGTTTGAAGTGAGGAAATTATATGTAAAATTCAGTTTTGAGAAAAAAGTATAAGTTCAAATTATTGTATTAATACAAAAAAGTACACTAACGTACCTAAAACTCCGCATTTTTATAATTTATAATGTATTTTTTATCCCATGTAGCTATTTTCTCTCCTCAAAAAACTTAAGTATTTTCTTAGAAACTTCTACTTTAGGCAATGAAATAAGTCTAGATTCGTTAATTTCGTTTCTCGTCTAGCTCTGAGAAACCTTTTCAATGTTTACTCACTAGAAAGAACGTGAATAATTTCGAATATATATAGGAATTATTTAAAATTTGCGTTGAATTGTATAGCAGCAGATATTTTCTTAAACTTGGGGTTTGATATTTAATAAACCACAAATGAATGAATTGAATTTCTACAGAATGGCTTTGAAACTTAAGTTTGCATTCTGAGTTCTGCTGTGCAAGCAATTAAGTAATAAATTTTTACGACAAAATTTTATAAACACATGTTCAATTATGCTCATTATGTTCTTTGGTCATTCTTTGCGTTTATTTCTGCATTTTGTTGCAGTTGCTGCAGCTGACTGAAATTTACTCTAGCAGCCCGTGCTGACAGTACCTTAACCATGGATTGGTTTGTTTATATTTGAAAAGTGATTTAACATTGCTTCAAAATTTTAATTGTACATTAATTAATTTTTGGAGAGTTCTTTCGAAGCATAGACTTAATATGCTTCTAAATGTGCCCAATATATATTTGGATATGTTTGTTTCCAAAACTTTTATTATTACTTCAAAACTTCACTGAAAATGTAACTTTAAAATGTGCTGTTTAACTTTGTTTTTGACAGATATTCAGCTTTTTAAAAGTTCTCATCCTCGAGTTTTAAAGTCTGGGTTCCAGACTTAGAATATTCTTCAATATCTTCTCTTTTAATTAATGAAGAGATGGAAAAAAACTTGATTTTCAAAGTTTAAAGTATGTTTTATTAAATCAGGTAAAAATTGTAAGATCTCGCTGGCCCAACTTGTCAAGCACTGGGATAGTGAGTGCTGCTATGCATGAAGCCACACAAAAACGTGCGAAGGGGTTGAAACCCTTTTATTGTACCTTTAAAATTACAACTGCGTCTACTCGACGCTCACAAACTGCGCCAACCCGGCGGTTCAACTAAAAATAAGGTAAAACTGAAAATAAGAACTAGATGAACAAATATCAAACACTATCGACGAGGCTCTGAGATCCTAACTAACCGCGTTTTTAATTATCGCTGATATTCAGCAAGATTACTGATTTAACAGTTGAAATCTAGCACTTCTGCAAAGCTAGGCACACAGGCCGATACGCGCTGATCTAAATTCTACTGAGCAATAATTCCAGCGTAGCTTGAAAGCAAGACTCTCACACTCTGGTTTCGTCTACTATTTCATTCAACCAGCTTCCGCTAAATTTGAATAAACTGCGCGTGCTACTACAATTTACATACTCTGGCACAGGCATTTCTAGGGGAAAATGAAGACTAAACAGGAAAGGAATATTAACTTAAAATAAATGTTAGTTAAAATAAATATAAACCCTACAAAATAAAAATCTGTTTGTGCATAAAAATAGCCTGCTTTAATTTATTTGGATACTCAAGAGAAATAGTGCGAGGTAAAATGCAAAATTGGGAAAAACAACAAACTTATTTCGGCTTAGATTTAAAAAACCCTCCATCGATTGAGGGCAATAAAACACAGATCCCTGTTTTCAGAGGAAAACAAAATGTGCAAAATGAGATAAGTGACGACAGAGTCGTTGAAGAGATGATTGAAGAAAGAGGAATACCACCTATCGAGGGAAATAAGATTGAAATGTGAAAAGCTAAGGCCAAAGATTGGATACCTTAAATGACAGCATCTGCATTTTATTAAGTGAGAAAGTTTCTTGTTTTAATTGTTCTTTTCCTAAATGTACTGAGTGAGAATTTAATCACCAGTCATAAAGAATCAAAATTAATATTACAGCAAATTTATCTGATTTTCTGTTTCCCTAATTTTCATAAAATATAGTGTAAAATATTCGAACCAGAGGTAACAGAAGTAACAATTTATCATAACTGAATAACTCATTACTCAAAAAAGTTTAATATCTTGATAAATAATTTCTTAAATGTACAGAGGAACAATTCAATCAACAATGCAATGAATCAAAGTTAGCATAAAAGCAAATTTATTTCCCTATCCATTTCTGATTTTTCATAAAGTTTACTGTAACGTATTCAACCAAAAGGAAGCCAAAAATGATAGTTTATTATAAGAAAACAATTCATCGTACTTTCGCAAACTAAAATCAGGATAGACAAGAAAAGTCCCAAGAATTATCCTGTTAGATTTTTAAAATCAATAGAACAGTCATCTAATCAATATTTTTACTGTATCTGGAAGAAAAGCAGAGGCCGTTCACCTGGCTGCCTTAATCTCCAGACATCTATCCATTTCTTTTTGTGCGGGCCTTTGTATTGAAGTAAACCAATAAATATATAAATAAATAAACGTTTGCGATGTGAATGATAAAAATCAGTGTATCGTTCAAGCAGTTTCTCCAACTATATTTTACACAATGACAAACATTTGAGTAGATTATAAGTAAAATTTTAACATACGCTAAACTAGAAGATTATTTAATATATGCTTCATTTCTTTCTCGATTTAATAATATTCTAAAGTTTTATTCCTTGGATTAATATGCTTGAAGATTCACTATTTGTATAGCTACCTGGGGCATCCATCTAGTGCAATAATAATATAAATATTTCTGCTGTTTAAAAAATTCCGAATTGTTTTAAAAAGGCAAGAATATTGTCAATACTTTTAATTTCTTTCAATAGTAGCACACACCTTTTGTTTCTAATTTTTTAATGAAGGATTCCTAGTGGCCGAGTGTAGACCGATGAATACCGGGACTTCCAGCCAAACTTTGTAAGGTTTCTCCTTCAATCTCTGGACTCTCTTCGTGAGCATAAGCTGTGAAACCTTATGTAGAGGACAGTGAGCAGATCTAGGCTATGTCCTTTAGTGTTGAAGAACTACAAAGTCAGAAGCAGGGTTTAAAAGTGACCCTTTAATTCAAATATTTACAACTCTTCTAATTGAGAGTAAGCCACTACTTGGGCTGAACTAAAATAATATAAAAATAAAGTGTGTTAACAAATTCAATTCCCTAACTTAATTCTACGTAGGACGGCGAGGGAAGCTTACTCTTAGTGAAATGCAACAATGCGAATTTCACTAGCAAACACTAGTAATTGCAAATGCCTATAAAGGCGAACTTTCAGTAGACAGAGGAAATCTTGGCGCGCACAGCCTTACGGCGATAAATCCAAGGCACTGTCTTTCCCCTCGTTAACTCCTGCCTTTTAACTGCTAACAGATATATGCGATTTGCATAAATATCTCACTCGCGCTAAATTCGGGCAGCAACTGAAACTTTGAGAATTCGATAGGAAAGTTCAAACTAAAAATAATTTGGTTAATTAAAATAATGAATGCTACAACTTGACCTCCCTGCAAATGGACAGGCTGCATGGTTGGTTTTCTCCAAGGAAGTACGAGTCAATTTTCTATTAGAACAGAGTTATAAGTCAGTTTTCCTTACAAAATCCTCCACGGAGACATCCCTCTTCTTAAAGGTCACTCTTGTGAACTTTGCCCTTTTCAATTATTAACCTTTCAATGAGATACTTGAAGAAACTTGTATAAGAATTTTTTTACTCTTAAGAGTCATTATTTAATTTCTGATGAAGACAGTTTATATATTTATGTTTCTTAGTCCATGCTTTCAGCTGTTAAAAGTACGTTTTTTATTTAACGATTTCAGGTTCTTGCTTTCGGTTATTATTTATCAAATGCAAAATTATCAAGAGTTTCAAAGAAGCACTTTAAAAATCTATTTTTAATATTCAATAAAAATAAGCTGCATTCCAATAAACTATACATTAATCAAAATTGTAATTATGATTGTAGACTGAAAATATGATATTAACAAACAATACCTATGAAAAAAATATTTTTTCCATAATAACCTAAATTAATTGAACATTATAATGCTTGTTAGCTACTTCACACACAAGTCACATTAATTTTCTTTTCGTGAAAAATAAAGTCACCGTGTATTTTTTCTCTCATCTTTTATTGTTTTATTCTTTTTGTACGTGTATTATACGTCCCCAAAAATGTAACTGAAGGGTATTCATGCAATCACTAATTTAGTGCTCTAGCAATAGAGATAAAAAGATTTCCTTTTAGTTCCTAAGTTTCTTTTTATCATTGGTGCTTTCTGTTACAAGCGATTAAAATTTAATGGGACGGAGCATGCGTTTTCCATTTAAAAATATTTTTTGTGGTGTTTTGTGTTTTTATCAAACGTTTCTATTTTAGACACATATGAAACATTTTAGAAGTTGTAAAATGTTGTAAAAACGGGGTTGAAATTCGTTTTATATGTTATAGAAACATTTATCATTTTTCAGTATCTAATGTATCTAGCGATACCGAAAAAAATTAGTTATAGCCTCAATAAATTCGAAACACAGTCTTTTAGTTTGCTAGGTAAGAAGTTCAAAAATACTACATTGAATTCTTCTTTATTTAAACTGTTACTGTATAGGAGCACAAAACCTGTGTTAATCAAAATAGGTTGATCAGGAATTATTTCAGCCACATTTTTAGTTCGATTATCATTGTAAATTCATCAGTTTCTTACAAAGGGAAAGCGAAATCAGCTTTCCCTTTCCATGGAATTGAACGAAGGATCTTTCAGTTTGCTAATTAGACGGGCTAACCACTCACACGACGATAACACGCAGGGGGGTATTCAATAATTACTTGCAGCTTTGATTTAGATGCAGCGAACAACATTTTTTTAAAAATATTATGCAGGTATCTTCATATCACATGAAACCTATGCAAAAGTAAACGTGTGTAAAAAAGGAAATATTTTTGATTAAAGTAAAAAGCTAGTTTCATTTTTTAAAACTTTACTCAAAAAGCGTATTAGACAAATTGAGTTTAAAGAAACTGTTCACAATTTTTAAAACTCAGTATCATTTCAGTTTCTTTTTGTAGTTATTAAAATTATTCCTGCATCAATGAGCGAGAATTTTAAGTTCTTTTTGGCTTTAATTAAATAGAAAGTTTACACTTCACCATACGAATACAGGTATCAGACTCTTTTAGCTAAAATGCGTCAAAATTAGCTGAAATATCCTCAGCTTATTTATACTGGATATATCGGAATGAATCTTAATACCTTTATTTTAGTTTGCAGAAAATTGTAAGAAACTTACTACATTCTTCTCTGTGGTTAAAAATCAGTGCCCGTTTTGTTGCTTTTAGAAAAGAACAGTGAAGTTTAATTCACGCGATCCTTTTAAATTCAGGGAATCATTATTAATGGTTATACTCACTTACAAAGTTCACCCTTTGTTTTGTTCATGCTTTGAAAATTACCTGTATATTATAATTAATCTTTCTCCTTAAAAGAAGCCATGATAGCACTATCTATCACAGTTTCTGGCATATTGCCACTAACTATAATTGTAACACTGTAAATAAAATTTATTTCTTCATTTTTGTTTTGAAACTTGATATACATTGCATGCGTATCTTTACGTGCTTAATGTCATAAGCAACCAAAATTTAATTTCAAGAAAGGTGAAGTATTATACTTTCTATTCTCTAAGAAATTCTTTAATGAAAAATCAGATTTCGCAAATTTTGTTTTGCAAATGATTATTTTGTTACTTATATCTGAAACGTATTATTCGGAATTAAATAATTAAATTCAAATCTACTTGAAACCTGAGTTAGGATTGATAGCATAGTTTCTTCTTTCATAAGTTATTAACAATAATTTGGCAGGCTATTTAGCCCTTACATGTTTACTAGAAACTTGCAGTTGGGATTGTTATTCTATACATAAAACAACCAAGATGACTTTCATGAAAGATGCTTCCACCTTTTTCATCAAATGTAGTGTCTACGTAAAAGGTGAAAATTCTGATTTCATAATTTCTTTTTATTTGGGTTCGAATATACATGTTCCTGCTTCTGAAATTTAGTTAATTTATTTAATTTATTTTTTTTTACTTTTAAAAAGCAACGAAAAATTACTTTAATCTGACAGTTCATTATGCATAATCTTTCTACAAAAAGTTTTGAGATGAAACCTAGATTTCGAACTCCTTCGCTTGAAGTCGACATCAAGCTGACGCGATTTTTGTAAATTAATTTTGCACTTCGAAAATTTCCTTTTATTGTATTTTAATGACGGTAAAGTGCTCTAAGTTTCTATACCTTATTATATAGTTTCATTGGTAACATAAACTACATCCAAAACACTAAAAGACGATATGAGAATTATCGCTATGTCTTATAAGTACCACACAGACAGGGAAAGGGTGTAAACCCCCACTTTATTAATCCAAATAAAGTTTAACAGATGGCATCAAATCGTGCTTACAGAAGCCAGCACTTTTGGCTAAATCGTAAATGATGGATAAAGTTAACGAAGTTTGTCTTGTAAGTACCACAGAGATAGGGAAAGGGTATAAAGGACCCTTTTATTAAGCCAAATAAAGTTCAACAGATGGCACCAAATCGTGCTTACAGAAGCCAGCACTTTTGGCTTTAAATCGTAAATGATGGTTAAAATTAACGAAATTTGTCTTGTAAGTACCACAGAGACAGCAAAAGAGTATAAAGGACCCTTTTATTAATCCAAATAAAGTTTAAGAGACGGCACCAACTTGTGCTTATAGAAGCCAGCACTTTTGGCTTTAAGTCATAAATAATGGATGAACTATAGTTAACGAAATTTAAATCTGGCTTCACGGCTTTGCAGTTTAACTAGCGCACAAGTTGGCTTACAAAGAAATCGGTGTGAACAAACCTTATGGCAAGAATAATTCAACGCCACAGAATTTTAGTCGCTAGAGAATCAGATTAGCAAACTGGCCTTGAAGCAGCAGAACACGCTCTGATTTCACCTTCCGAAACCTAGTTTTAAGTACTTCCTTATTTCTACCTCATCTGAAAATCACGCAAGCTGGAAATTTCCTTTCTCGCAGGTTAATGAGACGAGACTTGACAAGAAAGGGAATAAGCGTAAAATAACGGAATACAAATTAAAATCATTGTAAGGTTTATCCTAAGTTTATAACAGTTACTTTAAATTTATTGCACTTTCATGTCTCTCCTAATTTCAACTTACAATTTCCTACCAGAATGTATTTCCAGAAACGCGTTTAATGCAAATAAGAGTAGTATTCAAGTCGTTGTTTCACTGACTTCGTTAGAGAGGCAGCGTTTCTGACTACCGGGTGTTTGCCTTTGCGTTAAATCTCTCTCTAAGCTATTACTACGTTCGGCTATACTTCAGGACCTCGAGAGCTTCGCCTACTTAATTAAGATTTAGATGCTTTTACGGAAGACGGGGACGCCCGATCTTTACCTTTTGGTTAACAGGCAAAGATTTAGATGCCGACAACTTAGAATCCTGATAGCTTCGGTTATATCTTTTAGTTAAGCATCAGTTAAGCTTCAATTCTTATTAATTTGAGTTCAGGCCAAGTGGAGGCTTTGCTGTACGCTCTGTGATAGGAGCCGACTGTGGTTATCCTTATTTTGAAAAATGAAAGGTAATTAACCCTTCTTGAGTCTTATGTCTCTGTTCACACACTCAAGCGATTATTCGCTTATCGGTGTAACGTTTCCGAGCTTTTATGAAAAAATAGCAAGACAGGATTGTCTTTTTAAATTTATTTAAAACTCAACAACAATTTCATTCGGGATTAAATAATGGATGAATAGCGTAAATTGTTACATTGCCATATCTTACAGAAGGGAAAAAACGAGTTTCCCACAGTCTTTTCTGACTACATGTCCATTCAACTCCACTGCTTCGTCTCTTCTCACAAAAGAGCAGCGAACAGCCGTGAACAAGTCGGCATCATAACAGTATTAGGGGATAGAGACCCATTAGCCTTCAGGACATCTCCCTTGCAGACCGTTTACACCTGGGCTCTAAAAATGAGTTTCTTTAAGTTAGTCCGAAACAGGAAGCCTCTAATAATAACCAGCTGGTTGTTTTCCTAATGATTCATTTGCTGTTACAGTTTGTCACATCGGTGTAAAAAGTTTCCCACATTTAACTGTTAAATAAAAGGGTGGAACTCGACATGATTCTGAGAATGTAGTTTAAGGATCTAAAAGTTAAGTCTATTTTACTTTCCGACATTAAAATTTTATTTCTTTAAAAGTTTCAGAACCATCAAATGTTGAATTATAACATATCAACCATTTTTGTTTTTCTTAACAGAAACAGCACCTCATATAAATCACGCAAAGATTCTGTTGTAAGCTAAATTACCGAATCAGAAATCTAAGCTACAGTTTCTATTTTTGTGTCTCATAACGTGCCAAAATCATTCATTTTAAAACTGTCAATACTATCCAACTTTGTCGCCAGATAGGTCCAATTTTTGCTTTTGTTCCTTCGTCAAATCCATCGAATCCGGATCAGCTTCGAAGGCAGAGATCCGCATATACATCGCCAGTGACAAATGAAAGCGCTGTCAGACGTTAAAGAAAAAGCAGGAGGACGAAAGAGATCCGTTTGTCAGCGGAAAGAGCAGCGTGAAGCATTCGTCATGGAAAACAAATGAATACTCAATGTCTTTCATCGCTTATGGATGAGGTAGGATCGGGCGAATGTGGATTATTGGCTCAGAGCTATGGTCCTTAAGTTTAGGAGCGTCTTTCCTGAATTGCTTATTCTTATTTGTCCAATATTCAAGTTCTTTCTTTTTCTTAGAGGAAAGACTCTCTTTTCTTGAAGAATGTGAACAAGCGTTTTGGATGCATTTTTGGTTTAACGTCAGAAGCTTGCATTATGAATTGCGATGAAGTAGTGGGTTTTGATGAAGGATTTGTTGAGGTGTTTTTGGCGCAATATTTGACAATTTTCCATCCCTAAAGATAATTTAATTCTGTTTTTTACTCGAGATCCGATGTTGTTTCTGTTGTGGGATGGACAGTTGACACAGAAAGTATGAAAGTTGAAACTTAGTTTAGTTCTGTCTGATTTAAAAAAAATTAAATGAAAAATTTAGTTTGGTTCTGCCTGACAATTAAACAGACATAAATATTTTGATACTGCCAAGATTCTTCTCCACAACTAAAGAAGAAGTAGATCAACATTATAACAAGTGATTAATAATGAATAATAATAATATGATGATGAATTTTTTTATGATAATGAACATTTTTTTGTTTTATTATTAATGAACGTTTCGTAATTTTCGTATTTACAAACTCCTTATAAGCAGGAGTTATCAGCACTAAAGAAGTCGTTTTTAGTAGTATTTAAATATAATTTTATGCTTTCTCTCTTGTATGTCTATCTGTAGCTGTACGTATGTATGTGTATCTCTGTATGTATCTGTCTGTTTGTCTATCTAGCTGCCCATCCATCCATCAGTCTATCTAGCTATAAACACACATATGGGTAAGATCATCAGTCTTGAGCGTGTACTAATAATGAACAATTACATTTTTTTCTTTTATTTATTATTCTAAATGCTCCAGCTATTATCATGCTTAAAGCTCATAGGTTACTAACTAAATAAATAAATCACAAAGAATTTAAAAAAAATAACAGGCTCTTTAAATTTTCCCGCCAGCAAAAAGCATTTAAGAATTAGGTACTTTCCTGTCGAACATTCTCGGGAAACAATAATTGTCTCTACATATTGTGATTTAGCGCTAATAATGGCTAAATATAAGGAACAACACGCTCATAAAATCTATCTTCCTTTTAATTATGTCTAACAGCAAATGATCCTTGAAAGGTTAGTTCAGGTTTTGAAAAGAAGAATGTATGTTAACTTCTATTGAAGGTTCTGAAGAGCATTGCTTGTGGGAAGACAGAGTACACGGTGAGAAAGAATATAAGTGAATGTGTTTATTCACTCACATGGGAAATAATGACAGTCGTTGTTTTGAGGTGCGCTGGTTCGACTATAAACTAAAGACAGCTTTACAACAACAACAAACAATTTTATTTTTAAACTGTAACTAAAGTCGGAATTGAAATGAATTCCCGATCATACGGGATCAAAAGTATGTATACGTCACTAGGAGTCCGAATTGAAACTGACTAAAGTTGCGCAGAAACAGTGCGCTGTGCAACATAACTGTCATTGCCGCGTGGGAGGCAACAGTGGTGATTACGGCGACGATTTGCAAGCTGCAGCAGGCATCACAGGCTGCAGTTCAACGGTATTCAATAATTTCAATGATTCAACGGTCAATGATAAGAGATGACGAGATTCAAGATATATAAAAGCAGATAGGAAGGTCTCTTATTAGATACTGTAATGTTAATATTATTGTGTACTTGTTGTAGGTTTCTTTAAAATTAATAATATCGTGATACTTATCGGTAGTTTATCTATGGATATTTTTAATTTGTTAAATTCTTACTACAGCCGCGTTCTTCGGAAATTAAATTATTCGTGTAACTTTCCATTATATTTTTTCGTATGATAAAACAAGTAAAAAAAGGGGAGAGAAGAAAAAAATAAGTAATTAAATATTATATACATATAAATATCCTTTGATATAAATACAGTTTTGTTTCCAGAGCCCACTATGGGTAATTTGAAGTATAAATTTCATGACAAAAAAGGATTATAAATTAAAGATTGGATATAAAATATAAGAACGATAATTACGCAGTGTAATTTCGCTATTATTTCTCGTATCTTAATGCATAAAATGAGAGCTCGTTTATTCGTGCACTGAGAAATAATTAATCTATGAAAATAAATGAAATAGAATCTATAACAAACAGAAATTACAAACAATTAATGCAATGAATATTGAAAACTTTTTCTCAGTCTTTTAGATATTATAAACAGCTCGATAATTTTGGTTATAAAGAAGAATGTGTATTTGTGCTTCTCTATGAATGTGTTTATCTATGAATGTGTGTATATTATATCTGAACTTGCGTATTTTGCTTGAACGTTTATAATCGAACATGCATAATATGTAGCAAATAATGCAGCAAAAAATCCCCTATTTAGTGTTTTGAGCAAAATAATATTAACAGGAGCTCTTGTTAAATATAATTATTTTGGCTACCTTATTAAGAATTTTAAACTTCTTTTTACTATACTCATTTGACCATTTCACGTGCTAAATCCAGAAATGTGTACATGATGGATGAAATAAAAGTAATTGAGAAGAACCAAGAGTACGACCAAATAATTACCGAGTTTAATTACGACCTTAGGGTGTAGTGTTATCGTTTCTGGTTGAGGACACTAGGTAACTAGTAAATTATTGAAGAAGAAGTTAACCGAAGAGTTTGAAAAGTGTAGAGGGTAATTTAGATTAAATTACTTTGGTAAATTAGAAAACGTTGCGAACAGAATAATCAACTCTTAAAAATTAAGTTTTTTTTCTGCTGTTATAAATAATTGAATGAAATTTTCATTTCTGTGTTAGACAGCGAGTACATGTATCGCACTTTAAACTGAAGTTGTAATCTCAAGCTAATGCAGGAAAAAAGTTTTATTTTTTCTTTTAAAATTCATGAGTTTATGTAGATAATTTTATTACTAGTGATTGATTTAAGGACCAGTAATGGTTGTAATTAATTATTGGTGATAGGCTTGCTATCTGGAAATCCAATAACTAAACCTTGTTCTAAATCAATCTTAATTCCCCTACAAATTATTAAGAAAATATAGTTTCTGAATAATAAGACGGATTTATGTGTGGCTTTTCAGTAGCAATAAATCATTAAATTCACAATAAAATCTGTGCGAAAAAGAACTTGAATTTATTTTATAGTAATTAAATAATCTATGTTTCTAAATTTTTAAAAATGGCGGGAATAAAATATGTTAATTCCTACATATTTTGAATTTTAATGCCACTTAAGTAACTATTACTAAGGTGTGTTAGTAAATCAATTCAGTTTCATCTAAATTATTTTTTCCTGGTAGATGATGCTCAAATGTTTGCTATTAGTGATGATCAAAATCACTTAGCATTATAACTTTCGTTCTTGCAGTTTTGTACTTTTTATATCGATCATATTTCTGTTTACAGAATCAGTACAATAATACGAAATTTTTTAATGTACTATGCTTATCATATTATGTTCTAAGTTGCATAGTCTAAGAATAATATGAATTCAATGTTATATTGCGTTTTTCCATTCACTCTGCAAAGCAGACTAAATAAACTTAATTTCGTAAAGTTTCAGCTGCTCAGTAGGAATATAAGTATTATTATAATATTCGATGTGATAATAAAGAGAGTAGTAACCATCTGTCTTCAGCCGGCGGAAGTGACGTCACAGAAAAGGGCATGGTCTCCGCCATCTTCGATCACGTGAGAACCGGAAATGACGTACATGGATTGATGACGTACACGAATGACGTCATGCATAGCTTCGTTTTTATTCTGTGGCAACGATTTTATGTCCAAAAAAGTGTGTCCGGAAACACTTTTTTGGAAAAACAGCTTGTCCGGAAAATAACGAGCCTCATTCTTAGTCTCACAATTTATTGATCGTACATATACAAAATTTAATATTCCTCAAAGTACATACCTTCCGCATTAATATACTTTTGTCAGCGTGATGCCCATGTTGTGTATGGCTTTTGAAAGTACTCGGCCGGGATGTCCTTTAGAAGAGTCGTCGCGGTTGCTTGGATGTTCTCCACAATGCCCATATGATGTCCTTCAAGTGTCCGTTTCAATCAAGGGAACAAAAAGTAGTCCGCCGAGGCTAGGTCGGGACTGTAGGGTGGGTGGGCAACCGTTGCTACGCCGATCCGGGTCAAGTAGGACGTCACAACAAAGTCGCTGTGAGAGAGCGCATTGTTTTGATGCAGTTCTCATGAGCTTTGGATCTCTTTCGGGGCCTGGTGACCCTGTTCTAATGTTGTTAAACTTTGCTTTAACGTTTCTCCATCGTAAGTAAGACCAGGTCACTACACAGTGGTTCATGCCGCAGCACTTCCTGACTGGCCGAGAGCAGGAAGGCGAGTAATCCCGATACCGCTGGAAAGCTTAAGGTCCCTCCACTCCTTTTCACTGGCTGCACCGTTTCGCACTCTACAGTCGCTTCACAGTCATGTGGGGCTCGTTACTTCCCGGATAAACTTTGTATTTCCTTACGATTGTAGTACTGATCGCTTCATGTGGGCTCACTGGCAGCGTTCTCGACAAATAAATAGCAAAATAATCATTTGCGTTTCTCATAGCCGAGTTGTTTTTAAGAATCTGATGTACTATTGCTGGATGAGCAAAAGAGCTCTGTAACTTTAAGGCAAAAGGGAAATTCCTGTCAATCACGCAATAAAGGTAGCGATTTATTAAACAGTAGAAACACGTCTTAAAATTTGCTTAGGTTTGTGAGAAAAAAATACAGAATCTTTCGCATACTGTATAGAGAAGAAAATCACAGCGAGTATTATTTTTAAGATCTGAGAGACCAGTTGATTAAGACGAAATCTGCCAAATCTGGAAGACATCACGCAAAGCAAATATGCAACTTCTTTTGTGTGTGTGTGCAACATATGCCATTATTTACTTTCCTCGAAAAACATTTTCTACTGTTTATATGCTAAGATATTTTTCATTTTTATTCATGTGATAGTTGTCATTACATTTTTCTAATTTCTGAAACCATAAAATTACTTCATATTTCATTCAAATCTTTAACCTCTGAAAAATTTTCCTTCAGCTTTGTTTGGAATTCAGCTTGAAAATGCCTCTTCTTGCAATTCATTTTTGCACTTAAAAATTAACGAAAACTGGACTAAGCTCGAATATTGCGCCTTATGAAAAAGAGAGCAGCATAATGAACAGATTACCGGCTTCTGTAATAGAAATAAAATGTATCAAAACGTAACAAAATAGAAACTACTGAGGAAAATAGGTCCGAAATAATGGTTATTCTACATTTTATGGGATTCATTCAATGACCATTGCCAGCTACTGGCGGTTGCTGTCTTCTGCATGCCGCTCACGTTTATACTGTTGTTTATATGTTGTTTGAAGCAAAATAAGTGTAGAAGCTCACACTTTGTATTTCGTTTTCGTCCTTGTAAGGATCAAGTATTTAACAAAATAATTTTAAATATCCGATGTCCGATAATTATTCAAACACAAGTATTCAAACACAATTATTCAAACTCACAAGTACTATTTCAGACTTTTTATTCCAAAAGCACAAAGGGGCTATTAGTCATGAAATGGCCCATTTTGCGTTGAATCACTATAAACGGCGTATCATATTTCAAATTGTTGCCTAATTTCAAATATTATCACCCTGTGTTATTAAAAAAATAAATAATGAAGAATCTGCATAAATGCATGAATGATTTTTTGCAATATAAAAAAATGATGATATCTAGAGCCATTAAATTTTGAATAAGCCTCTACTTAAACATGGGCACCTAGAAGCCCGGAATTTTGAATTTCGAATTTTTTTATTTCATTATTGTGTAAAATTTTAATGAATTTTCAATTAACAACCTGAAAGGTTTGAAAGCCAGCAGTGGCAACATTGTAAGGAATAAAATATTTTTATCTCCAACTTGCGAGACAGTCTATCGAAAATTATAAAGACATGCTGTTTTATGTTGTTCTTAAACATGTAGTAATTCTGCTGTTGGATTGAATTTATGTTGTGTAAGTGTGAAGAACGGGATATTTAGCAAATAAAGTTAACACACAAAACGTTAATTATAAAAAGGCAAAAACATTTTGGCTTGCCATCGTACTAAGATAACTAAACACTGATATGATGAACTGAGTAAATAGTAATAAAAAAAGGTAAAACTGTGTTTTATACTGTGTTTGAAATATAAAACTTGTAGTTTAAATGATTGAGTTAATAAAAGTAACTTGATTTACTTTCTATTTTCGTAATATAAAGTTTAGGTCTTATACTCCGATATTTATGCCTGCAAATACATTGCCGGGAGTACATTAACTTGAATTAGGAAATTTTTAAAAAACAAAGAACTGTGTTTTCAGTTGTTCAGCTTTCAGTTCTGTTGTAGCGAAACTGTTTAAAAATTTGAAAGAATAAATATGTTAGTTGAGAATCTTAATGTAAAAAAAATTAATAATTATACTCACAATAATGCGCTTACTTCGGCAATCTTGACTCACATGAACTCGATGTTACACGGTTCCATTTCTCCTCACAAATGATTTGCATTTGAAATTTTCAGTTATTAATAAAATGCTGTTAAACGAAACCTTATTATTCCCATATATTAGAACTGCAATGAAGTGCAATAATTTGTGCTACAGTCTATTTAAACTAAATGATATAAAAATGCACACTCCTGTTCAAAAACTAAAGCTAAGTGATAACTGAGCTCACAGATTACGCCAAGTTTACATGCACGATTCTGCTACTGTTTTATACTTTCATATAATAAATAAAAAGCGATGAACGAAGTTTGATAGCCTTTATTTATTCTTTTTTTCCCCACTTGATAATTATGAACTGAACCAACAAAGGAATTTGTTAAATTTTCAAGCTATCGGCTTCAAAGTAATTCCGTCTTGAGTAGCAAATTTATTTTAATACTATTTGGTAAATATATTTATGAAAAATATACTTTTTATTGCACACATTTCTTTATAACACGATGTTTCGGCTTTTGGTTCGATTCAACTAAAGAGAACCAAGGACAAAAAACTCCGATTTACGGGATTTCGACTTAAGCACTTTTTGTCAGTTCCACCTAATGCATAACTTTAGGTGCGTTTGAGGGATCGGTTATTATTTTTCTTTCCACTTGTTTTCCCCAAAACATACAATTTATTGATAGATGAAACTTAAAATATGTTTAGGTTTTAAAAATAAATATGTGTTTCTTTAAATCATGTAATGTACTATGTGATTCTAGTTAAACTGAGTGTAATTGGCAACTAGAATACTTGAAGAAGTGTGTACAGACTCTCCGTTTACTTAGCTGCAAAAACAGAGTCCAAGCAAGGGTGAAAATATCCTTTTATTTTAACTCAAGAAATACTTCACAGTTGATCCCTCTTGGGCTTACAGAAAACCTCCGCATGTGCTTGAACGAATAGAGCAAGAAAATAGGAAACTAAACCAAATCTGAGTAACAAAACTTAGTCGAAACTGTACGGAAGTAACTAACCGAGTTAGCCCTTATTTTAAAATTCACCGGCAAATAGTAACAGGCACCTAACAATACGGCCGAACTTAGTAGAATTTGTTTAAAGCAACGACGTGGCCAGAAAGCAGAACTCGCTCTAATGAGAACTTCTGAGCTCTTCTATGGAACTGACAGAGACTTTCTATTAAATACTGGTACTGTCTAATATACATAAGACACGGTACTGAAAATTCATTCTGACAGAGAGTTCTAGGCGAATATAATAAATTTTAAAAAATACAAAAATCTGAAAGCTTTCAGATTTTACATTACGTTCAAAAAGGTGTTTTTTTAAGGTTTTGTGTGTTACCTTTATTTATTAAATATCATGTTCTTCGCACTTAAACTACAGAATTAAGTTCAACAGCAACATCGCAAAATAATTTTTAAATGAGCATATCTTTAGAATTTCCGATACACAGTCTCGCGCACTGAAGATAAAAATGTTTTTTTTTTCTTTACAGTATCGCTATTGCTTGTTTCGAAATTGTTGAGTTTTTAATCAAAAATTCGTTTTACAAAATATGAAATAAATAAAGACAAATTCCAAATTCCAAAATTTAGGCTTCCAGATGCCCATATTTGGGTAGAAACTTACGTTATTCTTAAATGATAGCTCTAGGTACCGTTTGTTGTATCACAATGGGAGAAAAATACATATATTTATGCAGATTCTTAATTATTGAATTTCTTTAAATATAATACAGGATTCTAGTATTTGGTGGCAACAATCTAAAAAGTGAATCACCGTTTGCGATGAATCGACGCAAAATGCCAAAACGAAATTAATAGTCTTTCTGGGCAAATTTCTCCTTTAAACTGATAACTATTACGAAATTAAAACAAGCACCGACAGTACAGCTAAAAAATAAACTGGTAACTGAAAATTATCCTTTTTTTAAAAATATGCATATCGCTTATCCGAACAAACCCATTACCCGAACTCCTCCTCGTCTAACTAAGTTCGGTTTGCAAATGCTGCAATATTATTTTATTTCGTTACTTGTAAAATACCCAAAACGCCGGCAATCGCAATCGGTGCGTGAATAATTCATTACGAACGGATACATTGTTAATTGCGAGTTCCGTATCGACGGTAACCGCTAGTCATGAAATACGCAATTAACACTCTTTTAGATTGCATTTCTCAGACATAGGGAATAAAAAAAAGCGCACCTTAAATAACATTTATCTGTAATGCAATCGCAGAGGAGAGCGAGGGCTCCGCATCTGCAACACCAACAATACAATAGTTCTGTTCTCCTCCACCCTCGCCTTCACAAACGGAATTAAAAGAGCTGCAGCCGAAAACGCCGCATCCAGCAACGGGACGTGAGTCCAATACAATAGAGAAAAGGAAACGGAATGCATTACTTGGTGGCCTTCTTGGTATTCAGATGCAGTTCCCGAATATTTCATTCTTTCTCGGCCGTCCTGTTTTGCATCCCTTATTTTTTTTTACAACTCTCGAACGCAGAAGGAATAAAGGGGTGGGGGAAACTGTAATGCGTGACTGAAAAGTTCTGTGGGAATGAGAGGAAGAGGAGGCTAGAAGAAATGGTTTGGTGCATTTTGCCTGCGTTATGACTTCGAGTCGAAGTTTTCGGAAATATCCCTGCCAGGGAAGATATTTTGACGTATTGGGGGAAAATGCGCTTATTGATTTTGTAACTAAGTATGAGCAAGCGTTATCCCCCTTTTTTCATAACTACTGTAATTATTTCATCTAAAAATGAACTTAAAGAAATGTACTTTAGCAACACAGTCACTGAAAGATTAAAATGATAGAACGGTACTTACGATGTAGAGAAAAACTTGTCAGTTTGTCTCTCGAAATGCATTTGTAAGATTTTATTTAAGATAATCAGTTATTTCGTAGTAAATCGTTTCTATTACTGTCAAAAGTTTGTTTTCAGTAATATGTTAATTTTGTACTGCTGCTACTTTGCCTTCTGTCAGCTTTCACCAGTATGCAAAATAGAAGAGATCAAACAGGAAGAAGACGCCATATGTATGGACAGAACTTTAGTAATGCACTAGCAAGGAGTTTATTTTCATGAATCTTCCGTCTGTTCGTCTATCTTGTTTTGGCGATATATGTATTGTTTGCTAACATTAAAGCTTCGTTTTTAAGCAAGTTTTAAATTTCATGGACATAACAGTACGCGGGTAGCCGGTACTATTTGCTATGTTATTCTTATTTAAGCATTTGTGTTTGTATGACCCCGCTAAATAACATATATTATGTATAGTTAAATTTTACCAGTACCCGATAGATGTGGTATAAAAGTTTTATTTCAGTTTTTTTATCTTGTTCTTTTTCTGGAATTTAGAATTCTACATAAGGGCCAAGATGAGAGTTCGTCTGCAACGTTACACGTTATTTTCTCCCTCCTTTCAACATGCCTTCGCGGAATAATTGGAAGAATATTCGACGCGTATTCGAAAAGTCCAGGGCTCGAGTCCCGGCGAGGACACTGCACATTGTACATGTCTTCTGCTTCAAAATAACCTAACGACTGTACAAGTGGCGCCCGAACTAAAATGTGGTGGACGATAATTCGTCATCACCAGGATTTGGCGAATGGGTCCTCTCACACCCAGTCGCCTTTAAAAGGGGAAGTATATAAGGTATTTTCTCTCTCCTTTCCGCTTGCTTTCGTGGTGTAATTGGAAGCATATCCGACGCGTATTCGAAAGATCCAGGGTTCGGTTCTCTGCGAGGTCATTGCAGATTTCCACGTCTCTTCCTTCAGAATGATTAAGTTAACAACGTAATGACTCCGAACTTAACACAGGAGTATTATTATAGGTAATGTGAAACAAGATTTAGCATTATATTATCTTTCTTAGTTTTTTGTCGATTTTGACTGAAAGAAAAACCGAGCAAAATTTGAATAACTCTTACAGCTACTATTTAGTTCTCTTGCGTTGGCAAGGAATATTGAGAGTTTGTTTAGGGAAAAAGCCTTCTGCAACTGCTCTAATGTGTTTCGGATGTGTTTCCCTCGTAGGTTTGGAGATTAAATGTTTTGTATTAATTACTAGCTCGAAGAGATCTAGACGTAGCTTAATAAAGCAGATGCACGGAGCTAAATAGGCTAATCATATTTAAATGTCTGTTATATTAATTCAAGTTAATAATAAACAACAGTGAGTAGACTAAATAAGGTGTAAGTTGATATAATTATAAGACTCACAGATCAAAATTTGAATTTCATTTAACCTTCTTCAATGTTTGTTGGGTTATACTATGCATCTGTTTAATAAAGAAAACCTGAGTATAACAATGGTGGAATAGTTTAATAAGTATAACAACTCTGGAATAATTAATTAAAACAGACTTATATGCCCAGCCTTTTCAGTTGTAGAAGATACGTTTCATAGTTACATCTCTCACATTTTAATGCGTAAGATTTATAATCCACTAATAACATGGAAGCAGCTATCAATGCAGCATAGAACTGCCACATTGAAACTCCTGCCGGACAAGAATAAGACCATTCAAATCCACTTAGTAATAGTTAATAAAGTAATAGCTATAGTAATAGTAATAGTTTAGAAAGTAATAGTTTAAACTCAAATCAGTAGTACTATAGTTAATCGCTTTTAAATAAATATATTCCCTCTGAGGGTTACAGGTTTCGCCCTGAAATTTCGAAGTTCCTCAAAATGTCATAAATAAATGGTATTTTCTTGATCATAAACAAAACAAATCTAATGTATACAACACACGATTCCTTGTGCGGAATACTAAAATATACGCATTTTGCATTTCATTTAAACTTATTGGAATGAATAAAATCTTTTTGTCGATAGCGCATAAACCACAATAGAATAAATGCACTCTTTCAAATTCACTATAATTGTTTACCACACTAACAGTATGGCGCTAGTTTCGCTTAACAGCATTACATCTCCTTCATTTTGCAACTCAGAATGTACAAAAATTATGTATATCATCTGAAGAATTAGCTAATCGTTGCCACATGTTCAATTCAAATACTATAATAAATCCGAAACGATCTATAAAAGAAATTAAACAAACAAAGAAAAATAAAAAGAAACAGTTTTTCGTAGACGATTCAGTATTTCTCATTCAATTAATTCTGTTCTTACTTCGCGACAAGGCAAAAATACATAAAAACTCAAAATATTTATATTAAAAACTACGAAGTAAATCTTAAAAACTTATTTCCTCGAATAACTTCCAGAATGGATTAAGCACGATTTAATTCACAAAAGTAAAAGAAGACGTTATCTTTGTTGTTGCGAAACTTAATTTTTCTAGATGGCAACAAATTCATTATTCTACGTTTCAAATGCAAACAAATATGGCTGATGTGGCCAAAACCGAGCTTAGCTGCACTTAAACAACTTTTAAATTGTTGATAATTCTGAAACTATAACATGCAGGTTAACTAATAGCATAAACACTTAACCAGAAAATCAAAACAACATAATTCAATCATTTTTGAAGCAAACAAATGCACAGTTTACAAACATGTAAGACTAAGGAAACTGAGCTTACGGAGACGAGTAACAGAGAATATATATATATATATGTATGCACTTTTGTTGCTGCCGATTGCACCCAAAATTTGAGGTGCACATCTACATGTTATAGCAGTCCCATATACACAATTTCAACGTTCTGAGACTACTCGTTTTTGAGTTATGAAAAATACATACATACGTACGTGTATGTACGTATGCACAGTCGCCACGAAAAAAAATGTCTTTAGAATCCATTTTAAATCAGTTTCAGAATTTTTTTGGGGAAATACAGTCCTGCATTCTGTCCTTAAGTACAGATATCACTCAAAAACATTGTTAAATTGCATTCGATAGCGGTCAAAATGGATATTTTCTTTGAAATATGATACCCGAAATTTTTCGCGGTTACTATACTTCTTCTTTACTTCGTACGAGGAAGTAAAAGGATTTTCTCACTTTGCGCTTTGATTCTTTTCCTTTAAGTATGCATCCAACCCGAAATCGTATTCGTTAAAAGTAGGCAGAAATTTTCATGTGTAATGAATAAGAAAACCATCCTTCTATACGGAATTTTATGTCCATAACGCTAAAAGGATTAATATCTTCTTCACTGGAATGTTGTTTAAATTAAACGTACCTCGTTCATAAATTGAAGCGATTGCCAAGGCCACAAAAAGTTTTCCATTCAAGATAAACTCTTTACTTGCCATAACATAAATGCAAAATAAATTTATTTACTATAATTTAAAGCAATTTTTAAAATTACTATTATTGTTACTATCAAAGTAAATAACAGTTTGAAATATTCTCCAATATTACGGATTTACAAGCTTGTTTAAATACAATCATATATTACTTCCCGCCAATACTATACCACAACAAAAAACATATTTTGCAAGCTCGTTTTATTCTTTTAGATCTTAGAATCCACTTAGGGAAAATTTTCGAATCTTGATAAAAGTTTATTAATTTTAAATAATATACGTATTATTTTTTATATATGACTTCTCGTAAATCTTTAAATCAGTCCGAATTGAAATATTTTAAGTTTCATTGAAATAAATGGGAAAGTTTCGCGAAGAAATAATAATGGGAAAGTTTCTCTTCACGAGGAAAATGTTTTTACTCATAGATGCAAAACGAAAAGCGCTGAATTTCTGCTTCAAAGAATTGATATCTAAATAAAAATAGGAATATTTTAATCTATATGTACATATATAAAGAAGAAAGTCTGTTCGTTTATCCTCTAATAACTCAGTAACTACTAAAGCTATCGTCACCAAACTTTCCACAATTCTTTTCTGGTTCCTCGAGAAGGTCGACGTCCACGTTTTTTTAGATAAAAGGAAATAAATTAGAGATATTAATTAAAAACTCGGAAAAAAGATTATTTTCATCCTCATTTTTCCGAGTTGCAACAATCTCGCAAGTTGGAAATGAAAATCTGCTTATTTAGAGAAACGTCGCCACTGCGCCCTTTCAAATCGTAGAGTTTATTAATAAAATATTCTAAGTTTTACAATGACATAAAAATGGCATTGCCAAACTTTAAATACATTATTCGCGATTCTAAAAATACGTGGGAAGCCATTTCGACTATTTCCTTCTTCGCACGACTTTAATCAGCCGAAGTATTAATTAAAAACTCTGAAAGAGCTGATTTTCGCACTCATTTTTCGAAGTGGCAACAGTCTGGCGAGTTGGATATAAATATGTTTATTTCGAAAAGTGTTGCTATCTCCTCATGCAACTTAATTGTTTAACTGTAAAACTTTACAAAAGATTCTTTACAAAAGAAAGTTTTTAGAATTTGAAAATTTAGATTATCTCTGTATAGTCAGAAGAATATTACGTTTACTTATTCTATACGAAGTACAATTTAAAAAGCATCGGTGATTACCGTTTTAATTCTATTTTACAGCTTCTGTTGCAAAAGCAATGAAGAAGATTTAAAAGGAATTTATTAAAATACAAGCTTCAGCTAAGGAAGCTCAAACGGTATTCCTGAATTCTTCTTAAACAACCCCATTTCCACTTTACTTTCTTGACTTTTCTGCAATGGGAAGAAAAAATCTCATTCTCATTAGTCTCACAACAGTTTACTAGATCAAGTAAATTCCTCTGGAAAAGATTTTTGTTTTAATTTGCAGAAATGTTGTACCTATAATTCTGTTATTTTGAGCTAACTGCTTTTCTAAACTTTGCTCATATAATGTGGTATAGTTTTAATTATTTTGATTATTTGATGATTGCAGTAAAATGTCCTAAATTCTCATGCCTACTATACAAAATGCTTTCAAAATCCTTTTTTCTTATAAATATCCTTATGTGAGAGGAAGAAAAGGAACATACAATTTTGTATTTTCTTCCTTGCGAAACAAAATATCTTTTCTCCTTCAACTGCAATATTTCCTGGCCATGTTTTCGAATTCAATACTTCAAAATCGTTTAATATATCCCTGCATATTTCTGCTTCAGAAAATACGAAAACTTTCTTTTTCACTACACTGGGCTTTTTTTTTCCTAGATCTTTCTCTGAAGTCGGTAGCAGCTGCATAGATCCATGACTCTAACGAATCCTCCTATATCACCTCTTACAATAATAAATAAATAAGGAAAAATATTACAAAAAAGTTTTGCTCATTTTAAACGGCATAAAATCAAGCTGTGATTTAATTCCTCTAAATAATCAAATTCACCAATTTTTTTTATGAAATTATTTACATTACTGCTTGTTGAGTGTCAAAGGTACCTGCACATTAAAACATTTACGATACGCCTTTATTAGGCATTATATAATCACATCTTTCCAACTTTAGCGAAAATATGTATCAGATATTTTACTTTTGTATACCATTTGTATACACACATAATAAGACAGACCATACCTGAGGCAATAATAACCTTAAATATTATCATTTTCTAACCACAATTAACACATTAAAGATGAAGTAGAATATAAAATCAAGTAAGATAAAGCGCAGAATTATATTAGTTTGTCATTTACGAACTTAAAACGCAGAACTAATTTCCCAGACAGGTAAGAACATAAATGTAGTGCTCAGGGTGGGACCACTTACTATTGATTTAATAAATTTCAAAGACTAAAAAAATTACTTCTGTGAAAAGTAATTTAAATTCTTAAAGAAAGTAAACTTTTCTTCTTAATTTTTTAATCTAGAGTATTCTACACATAAATAAGAAATAATAAAACGAAATTTAATCTGAACAGGTTGCATAAAATTGCAAATATCATTCAATATTACAGCAAAAACTTCAGTTTTTGAATATACCAGACATCACATAAATTCTACCAAATATAACTCTAAATGGTGGCTAGTAGTGCCCCACTAAAATTTATTTCTCCATTTTGCCCCACAATCGCTCCACAGTTTGGGTATGGCATCGGTCTACGCAATTATAACTGTGATTCACAATGAAAAGTTCAGAATTTCTTAGTTCCTCTTCCTTATATCTTTTCTAGCAGCCTGAAAATATTATACTGATATCCGATGTTTTCCTGGATGGCAGTCATCAATGCTGTAGCACAACGATCGGCAACGGCGATCAGAAAACATTGTTTGCTTTCCTGGTATGAATCACCGAATACCATTGTTGTGGAAGATCATATGCAATGTTATTTTTTCCTTTTTATGAAAAGACAATCTTCCATTTCTACGATTTTGTTACTCCATCGATTTGATTTCTTTTACGAGACATCAAACTACTTACATATACCTGCCTCAAGTAGTTATTCCAATCTACTGTCATATTATGGCTGATTTATAACTGAAGGTTGCAAAATTCAATCGACGTCAGTTCCTGACACCTCAGATAGAGAAAAACGAACGGCACTGAGGAAAGAAAGACGAAAGCTTCAAACCATGTTTTGGTTCTCAGTCCTTTTTTTCATAGCAAGAACACACGTACGAGTACAAACGCCATGTACGAGCTTTGTTTGAGTGAAAAGTTAACTTCATAGGATGATTTTGGGAACAAAGTCAATTGCTATGAATTATTCCTTTGTCCTGAAGGAATCTTTATGGTATCATTTTTACATCATTTTTAACTGACGCCGCTCTAACGGATTATACTAACCGCTCTAACGTCTTTTTTTAGGCAAAGAATCTTTAGCATAACCCGGATATCACCACTATCTCACTTAAAAGTTAATGGTTAGAAGCATTTCAAGAATAGCGAACAACGTTAAACTCAGACTCATATCCTTAGAAAGTAACAATCAGGGCATGCGCGCCGTCTGCCTTTGCTATATAGATACCATTATGACATACGAGCTAAGCAATGTTATAAACAAATGAAAATATTATTTAAAAAATTTAACTTTAAATAAACAATATCAGTATAGACGATATCGTCTGGCGCTTTTAGAGAATGTTTAGCCACATGACTCAAAATAAATTGCATGCGAAACTAATACGCTGGTTTTTATATTTAATTAATACATTACCATATTATTTTGCCTACGCTATCATTTCTATTTTCGTATGCTCCCACCATGGTGAAAACTACTTAATATAGCACAAAAGAACGGTGTTTTTTGGAGTTAGCAAACAGCGTTTTAGCAGCCAGAGTGTACTTGAATTGGCTTTAGCTTTCGTTAGTTGAGCTTGCTTGCGTGATTTGAGAGCGTGAGTGGTAAAACTTTTAAAGGTGTTGTGAATTTCAGCTTTAAAATACGAAAATTGTGCCGGAGGAGCCTTTAATTTATTACAGCAGCTGTGTAAATTGTTAGACTGAAGCTGTAATAAAAAGGTGTAGTTTAAGCCTTCTTCTCACTTGGTGTTTCTTTACTGAAGGTTAAGAACGGGGCAATAAGTCATCTGGCTATCTTTAAAGAGACAGAATTTAACATTTTAAATGGACCGTGCCATACAAATTAAATTAGGCATAAAACTTATGAAATCGTTTATTTTAAATGCATTAACCTTAATACCCAAAGCCTAAATGCCCGAAAAATTTCTCAAGGTAGTTGCAAATAAAGAATTGACTAATTAAGTTTAAAAAATCCGTTTCATTTTATTTAAAAATGTATTGCTTTTTTTTAGCCAAAAGGGGTGTTAGTCCAGAAGGGCTATTAGTCTCGAAATGGCATTTTGCGTCGAATCATTATAAACGGCTGCATCTCTTTTCAAGTTGTTGCCACCAAATATTATCGCCCTTTGTTATATTTAAAAAAATTAAATAATGAATTATCTGCATGAATAGATGTATGTTTCTAGCATTGTGAAGAAATAGCGGTGAGCCGTCCGATTTTGAATAATGTAGTCTTCCACCCGAATATGGGCACTGGAAGCCAGAATCTTGAATTTGCTTTATTATCTATTTCATATTTTTAAAATTTTATAGAATTTTTGATTAAGAAACTTAAAGATTTCAAAGCGCCACTCTATACGGTAAAAATATTTTTATCCCTAGCACTCGAGACTGTCTGTTGAAAATTCTAAAGATACGCTGTTTTAAATATTTTTAATCTAAATGCTCTCAAAACGTCTGTGTACGTGTAAATGAAGAAAACGCCCCTTTGGGGGTAATATAAAATTTGAAAGATTTTAGATCTGTTTTCTGGCGTATTTTAAGGATTATCCCAAATAAAGGAAATAAATATTTTCAAGGTGATTAAAATCAATGTGAACAGAAGTTTTGAAACGTACAAAAGCCTTACGATGTACTTACACTTCGGTTAAGAATTTCCGTTCAGATGTTTGGTAAACTAAAATAATTTAGGTTTTAGTAATTACAAGACATAGGAATAAAGAACCCTAATAACAAAACTGAATAATCTCAGGTAATTACTTAGAAATCTTCAATGCGTACTTTCTTTTTCCCTGCTAAAATTTGGCAGAACTCCAAATTATCGTCTTTCCTTCCATTAATAATAAAAGTCTTTGTTTCACAATTCTCTGTAAGAAGTAAAAAATGAATTCAGAACAGATTGAACATTTACTATCTTAAATAAGGCTCATAATACCTATATTACTTCAGTTACCATTGCAAGAACCGTTAGATACCGCACAAAATCCTGGATATCCAGGAGGGAAAAAGCAGGGACTTTATATCCCTATTTAGAAATTGAAAAAAAATTGTCGAAGAGCCTTCCCTGCGACTGCATAATAATTGACAACGCACCGGGAGCGGTCTTTCGTATGCAAATTGCCTAGGATTCTCGCAAACGCTGCTGCTTAGCGGTCATTGTTATTCAATTTGTGACACATTCCCGGAATTCTGCAGAACTTTCCTGCCGTTTTCTTTCCTCCTCTCTCAACTGTTGATTCCAGCGGCGCGTTTATTCCCAAAGGAAGACGCCCCTCCCCTCTTGCTCAGCTTTTCTCTTTTTAAATTTTATAACTGCAAGGGGACCAATAAGGAGCATTGTGTTATTTCTTTCGGCAAATTGAATATTGGTATGCCGATCTATGCTTACAGCTTTAACCTTATGAAGAAAGACCAACCGATTTAATTTCTCTAATTGAAAGCTTAAATAAAAGTTAAAGAGCTGTTGCCAACGAAATTTCTTGAAATGAAGTAAAATAAGGCTTTAAAATAACATTAATATATTAAATGATGCAAAACAGCTTCTCCGCTTTTTTGTGTATGTACAGCGATTTTTAGAGATGGGTTAGATGGCTACTGTGAGACTCTCAAGAAAAAGAGGCATCTTAATTAGCTAGATTTTCTACTATGATTCGAAGTAAGGAGTTCCTTTGTTCTTTTGTCTACAGCCGATTACTTTTATCATTTGAGTTATTTGCAGGTAGCAATTGGATATGAATATTTTCTACTTAATATCAAGTTCAAAAGATCAGATGTGATCGATTGGTTTGATTATAATAGAATTAATTTGATCCTTCGCTTCTTTGGATCTTTCTCATCAATGACTTTCTGAGAACCTTATTCATTATGTTACTGATTTGAATAATTTACATTCATTGTTGGAGATTCCTCGTTGTTGAGGAATTTGAAAGTTCTGAAAATTTCAATATTCCCAACAATTTGTTCTTTCATTAGAATGGTAGAAATTTTAAAGTTTTCCTTCATGTGAATGTTAGCTCTTTCTTTATATGTTTCGCAGTCTATAATCATTGTCAAACTGACTCATAGTATATAGTCAAATTTGTCTCCGATTATGTAAAAATTGGTAACAAATAATGCCAGCTATTTTGCAACTAAAGTTTTCATACATTTCACTTTAATATTCTATGCGGTTTTAACAAGATACGTTATTGATGCTTTCGACAAATGCATTGCATTATTTTTACCTGAAACTTCGTGAATTGTTCTCTAAAGATTTCATAGACTTAATCCAACAGATATTTGATATTTTGAAGAGTATATGCTTAGCATGAATTTTTACTTGACAAAGTTCGTAAATGAAATTTGAAGGAAGAACATAATGCAAAAGTTTTCTTCAACAGCCGAATATTTCAGGAAAAGTATTATCGGGAATGGCAAATCCCACTGGTCATGTAGCAAGTCATCATCAGATTGCCCCACAGAAGACCGAATTCGCACACATACACATACAGTCAAGTTTTATGTCAGAAACACACGTACACCGTTTCTCGAGCTAACAATAAACCTCAATAACAATAACAATATGTACACGTATTTTACATTATATTGTATGATTTCATCTTACAGAAACAATTTTCTAACAGGTTTTTATCAGTTAACTAAACAGAAGACGTGTACAGAGAAATATTTAAATCAGCAAATACAGATTCAACTATATATTAAATACTGCACTATACTTTGAAAACGCTGTGTTCAATCCAGCTTCTTGATGTTTAGGAAACCTGTTGCAACAGTTAATGAAACAAATTTCCAAGGCAGTAGAGAACAAAATTATAAAGCTTAGGTTTGAAATAACGAAATCTCGATTCACGCTTTATGTGAAAAGTGACTCTACCGATAAACAACAGTTTGCGCGACAGGTGGTGGGCGGGCCTGCAGTTTTTCCTGATGGATTATGGGAAAGACTCTGCCAGGACTGTATGTTTAATATGGCACGTCCTCCCCGAGGACGGGGTTTTGTGACAGTCGATGATTGCGTTTCAGGGTCCCCAGCGTAAAAAATGCATGAAAAATGTGCACATGCCAGTTAGTATCACGTTTCTCAGGTATCGACCCAAACATTGGGATGAAGATCCTCGTTCAGGGTTCTGCGTATGAGTAACATCAGGTGGGTGTCACGGAACATTGCTTTTTGTGCCAAAATTTATACTGATAACAATATGTTTTTAATCAAGTCTTGCCAGTCTTAAAGACTGCGAGTAATATAAATGAAATAAGGCTGCTTTAATTTGGTGTACATTGAACTATTGAACTATGCTTTGAGAAATCTCTTTGACTTAATTAGGTTTATTGAATATGCAGAATGGCAATTTTTGACATCCTTCTTGTTCAACTAGATTAATTTTTATTTTCTTGTTCACTTAATGCTTCTTGAACTATGCTTTTAACCTCTTATTTTTTACTGATGCTCAAATCGTGTTTCACTCCCCATAACTGGGCTCTTAATATCAAAACCATTTAAATGATTTAAATCCAGGTTTGTATTCTACAGCTTTAATTGGCTAAGCTTTCCATTTCATTCCTTCATAATCTTCGCCTTCATCTGCATTTTCTACTACGTTTCTACTTTATATCACTACTATGTTTCTACATGTCTCTACTTTCCTCATGTACCTATCTGCATAGCTTATCTTCTGAGTTCGATTTCATAGGCTTTGTGGCCTTTTCCCATAGGTTTGTACAGCAATTCTTAAACCACTATTCCTTGCACTTGACTGCTTATTTGAACTGCTTAAACTTTTATATCACACAGAGCAGAGTGGCTTCGTCCATGGCACTTGAGAAGTCATAGGCTTCAGTTATAATTAACGTGATATTATGTAGGCTAAAGGAACAAATAGACCTCTTGTGATAAGCATCATTGATGTCTATTTTCATATACTCAATATTTTAAAAGTTTGCTTTAAAAGAAACAGAATTCGTGAATTCACAAATGTAACTTAAAATCGTTTAGGAGTTCCAAAGTTATACATCGCTCTGATTTGTTAGAGAATTGATAACAAATAATAGTTTGTTTTCCTGCAGAGTGTTCGAGTAATCAAACACTTTCAAAATCATTGTTTAAGTGTTTTTAAGATCTTAAAAGTTAAGTCAAGCGGAACTGAGAATTCAATAAAATATGCAATTTACAATATACATTAGTTTGCAATCATGAAAAAGTGAAAGTCATCAAAGTTAAGTGCAGCGTGCTGCAAAATCATACATTTTGTGCGTGCAGTGTCATTTTGTAGAGACATTCGGTCATTTCGAAGCAGAGAATGGGAAAAAGGAACAATGTACTCGCGGGACTCGAACCACGGACCTCTCGAATACGCGCCGAAAGAGCTGACCACTACATCACCAAGGCATGCCAAGAAGGTGGGAGAAATACCTTATATACTTTCCTTTTTTTAAATGGCGATTGGAAATAAGGGGACCCATTCGCCAAATCCAAAATCGTGGAGAATCATCATCCACCACCTTTTTGTTTGGGCCCCACGTTAGGGACATTAAATTATTTCGAAGCAGGACATGTGAAAAATGAGCAATGCCCTCGCCGGAACTCAAACCACGGACCTCTTGAATACGCGTCGAGCGTGCTGACCACTACATCACGAAGGCATGCCAAGAAGGCGGGAGAAATACCTCATAATTTATTAAAACTTTTGCCTGTTAAATTTCTTTACATTTGGTAAAAATTCATGGAAACATATCATGTGTATTCTTGCCCTGTAGTTTAGAAAAGCAATCAACTCCTGATGAACCGTCGGCGAAACAACCGGATTGTGGATTAACCAGGCTTTGTCTAAAACAAGCGTAAGTTAGTTTGCGGTGAAGCGATGGAAAAATTATTATAAAGACTATCAAAATAAAGCAAAATTTCTACAAGAAATGGAAAAACGAGAAGGCAATAGTTAGATAACAATAATGATAGCAGATGACGTCATAGTATTTAGTAAATAATTTTATAAATTTATTTTATAACTTTGTAGGCATGATTTAATTGTACTTAACTGAATATATAAATATTGTTAATCATCCTTCACAAACCAACTGTTAAATTAAAAAAAATATATTAAGTGCACACTTATTAATATTCTATTTCTCCTTGATTCCTGTCAAAATACAATATAAACAAAGGCATTATTTCGTTGGTTTTGAACCGCATTCCTCTTGTTTTGAAAGATGATTTAATTTGAATAATAGAATTAACTTATGACCTAAAACATATGCTTAAAATTAAGATAAAGAGAGATCATTTCTCTTTCTCATAATTTTAACTCTGTTGTAATTTTGCTTTAACCGTGGATGTCGTACGTGGTTGATCAGGAGTCCACTCTAATGACGTAGGTTGTACGAAAGATTTTAAATGTGGGATTTCATGGATTTTTTCTAGAATTCATATTGAAGCAGTAGCTTTTGCCCCTCAAATAGATGGAACGGTTATTTGGTGCACTAGTTAGTAAGACATCTATCTGCAACTAGAGTTGTTTCGATGTAAACCAAAAAAAAAAAAGAATTAGATTGATCTCAATCTGCTAATGATTTGATTCAATTACGCACAATCATCGCAATGGTTAAACAGGTAGCTTCAGCATTTAAGCAGAATATATTACTCCTAAATCCCGCATATTGGCAACGAAACGAATACCCTGCGAAAGTTCACTGACCTTAAGGAATTTCAAACCTAAACATGTCTGCAATAATTATACCCACTTACCATTGATTTATCCCTTATTATTGCAGTACCATCGCATAGCTTGTAGGTTGAATCTAATTGTACACTTTCTTTAACCTCCTGAGCTCCAAATAAATTCTAGTATTTTTACTCAACTAATAAAAGTTACAAGGAGTTTTCTTTTTCCTCACCCCATGCCTTAATGATGTAATAAGAAGTACGCCCGGCTAGCAATGGGAAGATCCAGAGTTCTAATCCTGGGGAGGGCATAACTGACTTTCTAACGTTTACTGCCTCTAGAAAATAACTAATCGTTCTACAAATTAGTTCGACTAAAATGTAGTGGACGATAATTCACTATCACTTGCAGTTGGCAATTGGGTTCGTCTTCTCCTTAGTAACACTTAAGTAGAAAGAAAGAAAAAGTTGACCTTCCATAATGGGAGTTTTTGTGGTGTAATGTAAAGCACGTCAGGCAAGAAATCGGGATGTTCAGAGTTTGAATACCGAATAGGGGACAGTTGAATTTCATGTTTCTGTTCCAAATGAATACTTATACACTCTACAAGTCTACAATATCAAGAATCTAGAGTAGAAGAAAAATTTGACCAAAGAGTTTATTCAAAACTCCATATTATAGTACGGCTAAAACTGAACAAATTTAATCATCGTTACTAATAAGGTAATAGAAGTAACAAGATTTAAATATGTTCACTGGGCAAAAGAGATGGGACACTTCTATATATCCCGTTCTACTGGGGCGATTGACGAAGTTCAAACTGCGTTTTTCATGTCTCGAAAGCGCGACTTAGGATATCTATTACATTTATATACAGCGTTGTTATAATATAGGTATTCTGACACAAAATCGGACTTTTTCTGAAATGACATGCCGATGTTTTTTCATATTTTGATTCTACGACTCAAACTATGCCAAACTGCCAGGTTTTGTAAAAATCACGCAGGTAGTGTCTAAAAAATTAGCTCTAAAAATTTTAGCTCCTCAGTGTTAATTGACCTAGGTATATATTTATTAATATCTCTTTTTTTATTAAACTTATTTGGTTCTAGTTTTCAAATTTGGAAATTTAGGTTTATTCCAAGTACAATTCGCCTTTTTTTTATAATTTATTTTTAAAATTTGTATTTTTAAATAATTTTTATAATTTTTCTGAAAAACATTTTGAATTATAATCTGAAATATTTTTACCATCGTCTTAAAGTAGATGTGTTTTTAAGCATACCTGCAAAACATTAGAGTTTTTTTATTCAAAATTTCAGTAGATATACGTGAATTTATATTATTGGCGCGTTTTGAAACTGTGCATATTTTGTTAAGCGATAATAACAATAAATGTGGTGTACGCACTTTGTTAAAATTGTTTGAAAGTAGGAAAGATGTGACTTTTTTTCCGCTCATGCACAATGTAAAAAGGGAAAGGGAACTAGGTTGCCATATATTAAGAAATTGGCTAAGTTAATTCTTCTTGGCGCAAACTTAAAAAAAATGAGCCAAGATAGTTTTTAAATGTCTCACCAAAAATTACAAAATGGCCACCAAAAATTTCATAATTTGAGCCGTAAAATCGAAATATGAAAAAAAAAATGGCATATCATTTCCTAAAAAGTCTGATTTAGTATCAAAATACTTATATTATAACAATGCTATATACAATATATGTCCGAAGTCGCGGTTTCGAAAGATGAAAAAAAGCAGTTTGAATTTCGTCAGTCGGCCCAGTGGAACGAGAGAAATAGAACTGACCATTTTTTTTCGAAGTGTACAATACAATACTAAATTCAAATTTACAGTACTCACTAATCACCTCGGCTGCAACTGCCTATGATTTCTATGTCTAAACTTTATTGAATACAAAGAATCCCTCAACATCACATCCGTACACAGGTGGACAACCCACGAATTAAAGTGCACTTCTGGCGCATTTCCAAAGCTTTATCTTTAAATTGAACATTTGTCCGTTGTCTAACTTATATTATTATAAAACTTGTATGATCGTGGAAAAAAAAACAGAAATTAATACATGTATAAACAACTTGTTGTTTAAAATAGTTCTTACAAACCAAAAAATGGCTGAAATATCTCAAACAGTTATAAACCCGCGGAGGATGGAGAGGATTGTAGGCGGAAAGAAGGATTTTCTTTATCATATTTAAGTTGCTGGGCTCAAGTTACGTATATATTTACAAACACATGCACTCAAGGCGTCAAAAGCGCAGGTTTAGAATTTTTAGTTTGTCAGCAACATTCTAAAAATCTATGGCTCCTACAGGTACGCAGCTGACCTGTTGCGAACCAATGGGGTTTGCCTTCTTTGCTGCTCTAGTTCTTTTTCTGTGTTTGCTTTGCTGCAGGGATCATGTTTATTCTGCATTTTCTTTTTACTCTGTGTGCTCATCCAAGCGAAGAAAAGTCCCCGGGGTAGATGTCCGAAGTCTGGTTTTTTTTAGAAAAACAAGCTCTGAGCTTCGAGATGACATTTGGAAAAATCGAAAACTTCTTTTCTTTTGATCTCTGCGACTAGGCATTGTTCTTTTCTTAGGTTTTACGATTTGAGCTACGTTTTTATGTGAGGCAAGAAAATCTACAGTTTTATATTCTATAATCCACTGGAGAATGAAAAGTTTGATAGCCTGAGGCTAAAATACAATACTGATTTTTGATGAAATATAGAGAGTATTTCATCAAAAATAAGCTTGATTATATGTAAAGTTTTATTAACATATACAGTACATTCCCGCAAACTCGACATAATGTGGACTGAGAAGCACAATATCGGACACGAAAAAGTACAGCATATATTTAAATTAATGTTGATTTATGTCAAGTTCTAGCACAATAGGAGTTATAAAAAGAACAAATACCCTACGAATTGAGTAACCGAATTGGAGAGAAAAATTATTAGTTGTTCTTGGTAGAAAAATATCGTGTAATGGTAGATTGTCTTTTACACTTATTCCGAAGACGGAAACAGTGTTGCCAAGTATTAAAGCATATCTCGAGAAATTTTAGGCAGTTCCAAGAATTAATGGAACAATGAGAAAACAGAAAAAATTACAGAACACTCAAATTTTTGATAAGAATAGGAAATACCATAAATAATAATTATACGTACTGTATGTAATATTTGCTCTGTTTGGCCTAAAGATATCTTTAAAAAGTTCCTAAAAATTTCTCTAGTTATGCGGAATGTCGAGACATCGGGAGTCGAATTTGCGGAAGTCCTAAACTTTTCTTATTTTAATATGGTAACTAACAACGTGTTTCTCAATACTATAACTTTATTTTTATTTCCTTCTTATAAAACTTCATTTATCTTTAATATAAAAACAGTTGCAATAATTATAGTCTGTTACATTAAAATAGCCACTTCAAGGCCCTTTTGACCCTGCCCCCACTCGCGATCTAATAGGTGTCCTTATCACAACATACCAGTTATTTTCTTTACTTCATTTGAGACTGTAGTCCAAGACAGCTCTACGTTTTACGAAACGAAACATGCTAAGCAGAAATGAAGGGGGAAACTAAATTAGGAGATTCAGTCATCATAATTGTCGTTACCACGGTTACTATACAAATCGGGAAAAAGAAAATTATTCTGAAGGGCCTATTTTGGAGTAACTGACTGTAGTAGATATGTGGTAGGGTTTAATATTTACCAATCGATTATTTTTTTAATTCTTACTAATTTCCCTTCTATTTTCTTCGTCTCCTAATATCAGGATGCAGATTAGTTAATGTGTATAAGAACACAGTTCTTGAAGTTAGACGACATTTTCACTAATTTTGCTTGCATTAGTTTTGCTTGCATGAGTTGTTGTTTGCTTGCATGAGTTCAACGCTTGAGAAAAACATATATTTTTTATTTTTATAGCTTAATTACTTAAGTTTTAGTTTAATGTTTGTGTTCTGTTAAATGAAACAAAAAGTGGTGGATCTCTTATAATATGACCGGTGCAATTTGCTAAAATGAAACACTAATGAAAAGCTTTGCTTTAAACTCCTTCCAAATTAAGTGTTTATCCAGTGGAAGAATAAAGCAATGAGTCACTTCATTGTCTGCATGTAACCAGAGTAATATGACAGAACGTAGGTTTCATGAAAAGTGAAGTGCGAAGTAATAATCAACGAAATTAATAAAACAACTATCACTGACAGCAGTTTCGTCGGAATTCACTCATCTTATCAATGCTTTGACATGACGAAGTTAATCAACGGAGTAGAATTTTCTCTGTTTGATTGGAAATTTGAGAGCTTGGTAGTTTAGGTTGCATTATTTGAACACGGCAGAGCAGACAAGGGTTATTTGCCTAAAGGAAAGGATATCTATTTAAAAAGACAGTTTAAGATTTGGCTCGTATTTACATTATAAATGAAAAAAATCCATCAAGAAACAAATCGTCTCTTTCGCCTGCGTCCGAATTTAGTTCAACTTACCAGCATTCGGGACACTTAGCTACTCGGCAACTGGTGGGGCCGGTCTGCTTGGTCATTAGAAGAGAAGTGGTCGCAAGAATAAATTTTATTACACCCATCTAATAGAAACGGAAATGTGTTGCATCATTAATATTACTAGGCAAAAGAATTTTGTAATTTTCTAAGGAATCAAGTTGAAGGGTGAATTAGTGCGAGCAATATAGCCTAGCTTCAGAAAATTGAAATTTGTGACTTTTATTCTGAAAATTAAACTGCAAAAATGTTTTTAACTTTGAATAAAACCACATACGTATATTTTTAAGGGCAAATCATTTGCTTGTATTTATTTGCTCAGTTTGGGGATTCTTCTAAACATTCGAAATAATTTTCCTGCAAAGCAATCTTGTTAATGACGGAATTTCTTCGTGTATGTCAAAATCACAGAAAAACATATTCGAAACCAACTTTTGTTTTGTTTTGTTACCAAGCCTACACATTTCCACTTTAAGTATTATAACAGTGCTGTACTTACTACTGCTTTCACCACCGTAACAGCAAAGCTCTCATAAAGTAAGTCTGTGTCCCGATGAATTGGCAGCCAGTAATAATCTTTTGCTTACGTGTGCTAATTATTAATTTGAACTTCTCCATTAGTAAATTTCTCTATTACATTTAAATTGCATAAAGGTATTTTAACCTAAAAGTAGTAATTATTTAAAAAGTGACTTTGTCCGATAAGCATAGAAGTTTCATTACTTTTGTAAATATAATGAGTCAATAAGCATTCTTGGCAAACAGACAGCTAACTGACCGATGGTTTCAATTTATAGCGATTATCCTCACGAAAGTGTTCGGCTGTTATGACACATCTCTAATAAAGATGCAAAAAATACGATTCATAGTCATACATTTGTAGTCTGATGCCATACGAAACCCACATAAAAAATTTCGATACATAAATAAAGTAATTTTCTTTCATTATATCAGCAACAATGGCACGCAGTTTTTAATGATCATTCTAATCAAATGGCCGTAAGAACTCAAATTCCATCCAATATTAGAGGACAAACAAACATTCTTCTTTATATATATAGATAGATAGATACAGCGCTTTGTTTCAGCCAAATTTCTACAGCTGAGTGGACTACGTATCTAATGCTATTACTAATGAAAAGAAGTTCCAATCTCGTGAAAACGCCATTTTTATATTAACGGCATCTTTGAATATCGAGGACAAACAATAGAGAAACAAGAAAAAAACTCCAGCATCGTAATCAGTATGTGAATATCTTTTCCTGGCTGGAATATGCTGACCCTTTACACACAAGAGTGGAAGATTTCTTAAATCTTCTCTCACCTAAGGGTCAGTGGGAGAGGCACAAGATACACAGACTGAATAGAGGTGGTGACGAGTTACTTTCAGCACTTAGTTACTTTCATGTTACTTTTAGGACAAGTGACATTTTAGAGAAATCTCAGTTGAATTCAAACCACAAATCTTCCAATTGCTTGCTAGATGCTCTAACAACTTACATCTTATGAATGAACAGAGACTTTCGCTAATTTCGTTTAGAAAGCAGACAAAGTTGGGTGTAATTTCACTTAGTTGCTTAAAAAGCAAAAATACATAGCATAAAAATTTAATTATAATCAGCATGGATAGTAAAAATCAAACGGACCTTTTTTTTCATGATATCCAAGCGTCGCTCAGGAAATTCGGTATCACATTATAATAAATTATTCAGCTATTCCTCTGCATGAAAAATCCTTCATATTTCATTCCTATCCGAATAAATAAAAGATATCACAGATATCCTTTGGCAAAATATTCTAAACAAAGTGAAACTACCCTGACAGGCAAAAGAAAAACTCTTGAGATTCATTGGTCTTATCTCCTGCGCAGTGCTACTTTCACTCTAGTTCTTCGATGTCATAAAAAATGTAACTTCTTTGTATTTTTTTTTCCACTGCAGATAGCAATAACGGCTATGTGAAGGGGAAAAAAACCCCGCTTAGCTTTCGTATACAAAAAATATTACACCGTTCGGAACATCCAGTCTTTGTTCACTTCTTCAACAAAAAAAAATTCTATGTGTTTTCGAGATTTAATCGGGATTAAAGAGTTTTAAGCTGAAAAGATAGCTGAGAGGTACGTCCGTTAGAGCGTAAAATGTGTAACGACGTAGAACATGTAAACGCGAAGCTTTCGTCAAGGGGGTAGATGGGAGGGATGAGAGGAAGTCCGGCCTGCCTTTGGGAGAAAATAAGGTGGCGACGATGAAGAATTCTTCTCCATTTATTACTTTTCCTTGAACTTCATGGCCGAGGCGAAGATGGTTTACTATATATTTGGGTGCTTTATCCTCAGCGATATATTGTAAACAAAGTTCTGGTAATATTTTTAAACATAATTTCGAGATAAATATTTCGGGACATAAATTATCCATTCCTGTCACTACAGAAATGCAAAAACGGTACAAAGAAATCGAGGCATTCTGCTAGACTATGTTAGTGTTCTACTATCTATATTAATGTCTATGTGTAAGGTTTTAGTTTAAACTAACAAAGTTTTATTTCAATTTGCCTTTTTCTATCTGTTCTTATTTCAACTTCCCGTTAGAATAAGCGCACGTTTGAGCTTTATGCTAATTTGAAGTGGAGCCAAGTTGCTATTTAAGCGATAGGTAGGAACCTCTCAGTGTGAGAGAGCTTGTAGTCTCAGATCCGGCTGCTCTGTTCGACGTTCGTCTGACCAGCTAGTATTTGAATTCTAAGTCTTAGCGCTGTTACTCTATTACGTATTGAAGTAAATCTAAGTGCGTTAGTATTAGCTAACTCTTGCTACGCACCACTGATCATTTAGAGGTCAACCTCGCGTTCATAGCTCTGTGAGCAACGACGATTTAATTTCTACTTAACTTTAGTTTAAATTATTTGATTGTTCAGTTTAAGACCGAAGTGCGGTCATTATTTTCTGTATCCCTCCCGAGTTGGGAAGTGGCTGTATATAATTGTGGTTTAATAAAAGATGATTTTAAATCCTTCTTAAGTGCAGTTCTTCCACCACTTAACCACAGTTTTCTACCACAGAACATAGTTGCATTCAGCTCCCTGTTCAAGATCAGGACTTAAAGTATTTCACGAATATGTTTGGCAAGAGTATGCACCGAACACTCAGTCCTGACATATGTTACTATCTATGTTACGTACTGTCTATGGTATGTACTACCTATGTTTTGTATACTATTAGACTATGTTGATGTTATTATTTACTTTAATATTTTAAATAACTTTTATGCTAATGTTCTACGTTTTTAATACATTTGGTTTAGCTGTTTTTAGTAATATGTACAGGTGTATTTAAACTTTTACATTGTCACCTTGAACAGTATAGCGGATGGCAATGCTCGTTGCGATATCGCTGTCCCAGAGTCGAATCCCGCAGAATGCTGGCTTGTTTGCGGCAAGAGGGCAGTATTAGTGCAGTGAAAATTCTCTCAAGAAGTTCGTCGCAGGGAGAGGAAGGCTTTGAGCTGTCTCTCGAGGAATTCTCGTTCGAAATTAGGATGGAGGTGATACTCTCATTGGCTGCCTAAGGCGCTTGACAAAGACGCTATCCTTCGCTCCTAGCCACGAGAAGGTTCGAGGATTTGATCTTAAGCTACTAACAAACAAATCAGATAAGTCATAATAACAAGCGTTTAACACTGTTAAACCTTATGGCAGTAAATAATGGAAGATGTTCTGATGTCTACCTAAAGTAGATGGCGAGATGCATCTATTAATTACTAAACTCATAATCAAATCATGTATAACAACTTCAGTACAAAGGTTTTAGAGAGATCGATATTGTTTTGAAACTACTTCATTACAACACACAATTTGAGAATTTTTAAGACATTTTTCCCTTAAGTTTCATTCAATGAAAATGTTGCATCTTAAAATTTGTGCAATGAAACCAAAGAAACAGCTTTATAAAAGTTTTAGGTATTAGACTGAAAGTTTACAAACTGAATGTAACCTGTTAAGTTTTCATACATGAAAACCATGCCTCAGGTTATCATTATTGCATCCTTAAGTGCTTATAAAAATATTCGACCAATTTTTAAATATTAGAGTTTTTAGAAACTAATGCGGGATTCAGATAAGAAACTTAAATAGGAAAACATTGGTGAGTAAGTGTACTTATTAAGATAATATTCATAGTTCCTATAGCTTTTACCCATCTTTCATGTTCATGAACAATAGTTCTTTCGAATTTTAAACGTCGGAGTGGAAAATAGTATATGAGGAAGATGGAGGTATAAGGTATTTCTCCCGCCTTCTTCGCATGCCTTCGTGGTGTAGTGGTCAGTCTGCTCGACGCGTAATCGAGAGGTCCGTGGTTCGATTCCCGGTGAAAGCGTTCCTCATTTTTCATTCTTCTGCTTCCAAAAAAACCTAATGACTCTACAACTGGTGCCCGAACTAAAAAGGTGGTGGATGATGATTCTCCAGCACCGGGATTTGGCGATTGGGTCCCCAAAACCCCAGTCGCCCTTTAAAAGGGGGATTATATAAGGTATTTCTCCTGCCGCCTTCGTGGTGTAGTGGTCAGCACACTGGACGCGTAAAGGAGAGCTCCGTGGTTCGATGCCTATCGAAGGCGTTGCTCATTTTTCATTCGTCTGCTTCCAAAAAAACCTAATGAATCTACAGAGGTTTACAAGCGGAAAAAGATCTTGTTGCATAAATTTAATCACTGACACAGTATGCATCATTTCGACTTGTTCTCTACCCATCTTTCAGGCAACTTTCCAATACCCCGTTTTTTTAATTCTTTTGATTATGCCGCAAAATGTTCATTTATTCTACTTTTGATCTTCTGTTTTTGTGAACATTTTTGCCAGCAACGCTGCAGAACATAAACAGGAGAAATAAGGACATAATAATACATTGATTTTTAACAATATGAATAAGAATTTTCCGTTATTATGCTTCTGTCTATCACTCTTACAGTATGCGATTTAGCGTTACTTTGCTCACTCAAGAATCACCTTGTTTCTGTTGATTAATATATAAATATTGGTGGCTAAATAAAGTTTCAAGTTATCTAAAGTGGAAATGCATTTACTTGTTAATTATTTGGTTACTTTCCAACTATGTATGAAATAAATCATGCCTTAAATATTCCTTCGTATGCAAAGCGAAACCTTATGTGGATGCAACCATGGTTTCTGTGGAAGAGTCGGCATTCTTTTTGCGTTCAGACATTGTCTTTACCTGCAATTTAATAAAAAGTTAATTTTTTGGGTTCCTCAATTTTGCTGTTTTTCTTTCTTATATACTTTTAGAACCTTCTGCTCTTTAATATAGAAAGCCAAAGACTACTAATAATCCTAGGATTTGTGTTTATCTGAATTAAATTATATTCTTACTTTTATGTTTTTCTTCAAAAATAATATAAATACAAAGCCTTTTACATAGGAAATGTCCTCATGAACGCATTTTCATTTGCAAAAGTCTAAGAAGTTTTGCATAATAAAGCGTTCTTGATCATCTCTAAATAACTACCAAGAAAAAACAGATTTTCGTGTCCCCAAATGTTCATTAAACTATAATCTAAAACACATGCAGGTTAAATATATACTGAAGCTTAAATATATAATATATTAATCAGCACATTTATGATATAGAGCTCTATGGCATATGAAGTACTATCCAAAAAATTAATTCAAGCAATTCATCAAGTTGATAAAATAGAAAAGGTCACGAGAATCACTGTAAATTATTGACTAATAGTCAAACGCTAATTAATTTTCTAAAGGTTAATTGCAAAGTAAACTGGCTAAAAATTAATTACGGTGTCAATTGACTACAGATTATTATTGAATAATTGAAAGAGAAGGGACCAGGTTTAAAACTAAATTAAATGCTTATATCCTATAGAAATACACAGAATAACTACTAAAAGTAAATTTTGAATATCGATATTTTTTTGCATTGAAAACTGTTAGTAATATGTTGAGAATTGTATTGTCTAACCCTAGCGAAGAATATCACAAATTGTAAAAGCAACAACCCTTCATTTAATATAAAGAAAAATTATTCTCCTTGAACATATAGTAAATCAAAATTAGCGATTTTCATAAAGAATAAAGTAAATCATTAAAAACGGTCTAACTCAGTACAATCTAAAAATATATAATAGTAATAATTTAAATCCATGTATGGTATATACAATAGAAAAAGAACCGATGGGTTCAGTTCAAACTTTATTTCCTGATGCTAAATATGCTGAAAGGAAATTAAGATTGACATAAAAGAGTTCCTGTTAGGATATCAGATTTATATTCCGTCGAAGAGCGGAGTGTCAAAATTCAGAATCGAAATTCCACTAGTAGGTTTGACCAACAATTTGACTCAATAAGTTTTGCCAGCGCTTACTAGCGGCCGAGCGGTAAAGTCGCTAACACTGGTAGTTCAACGCGGATTCAAATCCCGGAGAACGGGCGCTGCATGGGTGTTTTTTGATTTTCCCCATGTGTAATGTGAATGCGAGCCAAATTACCTCCATGCCCTCCATGGGGTATACCTTCTTTTGACAGATACCATTACATGTGTCACCGTAATTAAATAAAAACAATTGCCACCTACATCTCAACCATTTTGCGAGAGAATATTTAGCACTGTAGATAAAACAAATTGATCAGTTGGTAAACCTGCTTGCTATTTGATTAAACAGTATATTGCTAGGAAGTTTGATTTTATTGGCATTAGTAAAACAAATTTCAAGACTTAAGTAAACTTAATCGAAATTTACAGTATGAGAAGAATAAGCAATTTAAAAGATTTGCAGTAAATTTTGAAATAAACAATGTCTATTTCCTTTCATTTCAAAGTTCTCATATAATTATTAAGTGCTTCTCCAAGAATAAAATTTGCCGTTTATTTTCCTATAAAATTCGCTAAATTATTTATTTCTGTATTTCTAGTCTTGGACAAGCTTCATCAAAATTTATAATTTGAGAAGAATAAGCAATTTCAAAGATCTGGAGTAAGTTTTAAAACAAACTATATTCCTTCAACTATACTCCTTCAACGTATGCTGTTTCATTTTAAAGTTTTCCTATGATTATCAAATTCGCTTCTAAAAATCAAATTTGTCTTTTAGTTCTCGTTCAAAATTCGTTATCATCTTTGGTAAAACTGCATATTATGGGCCACTTTGGCGCGTTTTCGAAAATTCGCCAAGTCGGTTATTTTTGTGCGTTTTGGAAAATCACATCGCCATATAAACATGCAAAAAATTGATCATGTAAACATGCAAAAATATCTAAACAACCTGTAAACATGCAAAAATATCTAAAACAGAAGGTCAAGAAAAACAACGATAAAGTATTTGAAAGTTAATAACTATGTATTTTATGGCATCAACAATATTAAAACTTTTCATAGTATCACATACCATTTTAAAGACAGTAGCAAAATGGAGTAAAACGTTTTAACACGAAATTTAAGAAATTGTAATAAGCAGTACATGATCGGAAAGCATTTATTCTTATTTAATATAACACTTTAAATAAAATGCAGAAGAAAAACGAAGATAAAATTCAAAATTTCGATCTACTGAAACATGAGCAATAGTATAATATAAAAAACAAAAAGTGGTTAAACATTTTTAACTACGTAATTTACATTTTTATTTATAATAAACAGTAGAAACTTGCATTTGTTTCTATCCACACTAAAATGTAACAATACAATGGAGATGAAATTCAAAATGGCGCTCTCATTTCAACCACGTAAAGCCCGCTTAAATACTATAAACTGTATCCTTAAACCCTAACGATTATCATGACACCAAGAGGTTACCAGATTTGGCGCGATTTCGCTTCATTTGGCGACTGGCCCCTAATCTGCCGTCTAGCCTCATCTTTATCTTCGCAAA
>KK119181.1:0-59535 GCA_000611955.2 Stegodyphus mimosarum
CATAAACGAGAACACAATAATGAATACATTATTCAATTAAAATATTTAAATTTGTAATTAGGAACGATAGATAGAAATATTAGCTTTTTTTAAAAAAGTATAACTGAATTTACAATTATAAGAAAATGAAAAAAAAATGGCATGCTTTTCACAAAATTCATATAATTACAATCCTTTTTAAACTAAAATTTATGAATGCAGTTTTTGCATGCATGATCTACCTTGCCATGATATTTTCCGCACATAACTTTATTGCATGAAATACAGATATTAATAGTCATATTACCATTACAAAGTTTTATTTCACATTTACTCCTTTTTGGGACTGATCTCTATGGTGGATCCACTCTGCTTGCATTTCTTTTTGGTTTATTAGTAAGGCAAATGCAGTTATGATGCATTTTATCAGTTAACATCTGGATAAACGTCTGTTTCGTAATTAGTTTTTCAACATTTTTAAAAAAATAATCCAGGTATTTATAGCAGATAAATCTAATATATTGTAAAAAGTATGAGCAGGCCATCTTCTAGAAGGTGTTTTTACAGTGTCTCTAGACACTCTTTTACTCTAGACAACTGGATCTACAACATCGACACCACATTTGGTTGCATTATAAAAACTAATTGTTTCTGGAGTTTTCTTTTCATTATTACTTATATCGACAGACGAATAAGTTATATCGATAGACGAATAAGGGTATTTAAAATCATTACACTTTTCTTTTTCTTTCCTTGATATACTATAAGAGTACTACATATTTCGTCATGTTTCAAAGTTTTATATTCATATAGTGCTTGTCGGGAATCTTTCATGGACTTCGGGATTTCTCTTCTTGCCCTGCTGATAGTTCCTACTAAGTTTGTTCCCTTCATTTGCAATTCTTCAGCTAAATGAAGTGATGTAAAAAGTTATCAACTGTGTCATTTAGACCTTTGTTTAGAAAAGGTTTCATCAGTCTCATAACAACGTATTCAGCTAATCTTTATTCAAATGGTCGTTCGTAATTTTTTCTTGGATAAAGGGAAGCACTGAGGAGATATTTTGTTTTTACATCAACAGCAAGTCAAATCATTTGCTATATTTATCGGGTTCTGACGGTATAAATTGAGTAAATGGACATCGTGTTGTGCTCAGAAACAGTTGTTCGTCTATTGTTATATTTTCCCCCGGTTTGAAGCAAGAAATACAATTACCCTATTTCAAGGGTGCAGAACGCGTAGATTTCAAGTCAAACTGTAAAAATCGTAGAATCTCATAAAACCTGTTTCTTCCAATAGTTTCTGTGCAATAATTCAGGCCCCAGGTTTTTAGACCACAAAGAATGAAGATTTATTCCTTTCACACCACTCACACCCTGAGAATATAGTATTCCAATAAAGGCAAGTAACTAGTCTATAGAAAGACATCAAGTGCCATTCTCGAGGATGCGCCTTGCCTCTACTTCGGTACATTTTTTTATATTGTTCAAAACTGTGCTGTCTATAAATAAAAACCAAGCACTCAACACACTATTATAACTGATGTTTCTTTTGGCATGATTTTTTGATCCACTATCTTGCCGTATAATATTTAGTGACGCATCTTCTGAAATTCCCTTGTTCTCATCTCTATCAGAATCTGATAAATAGTCATTTACACATTCAAAATCAACTATTTCAAAATCCTCGTCTTCAATGTCTGATATTTCACCCCTTCAGATTCATTATATGATAGCTCACGTAAAAGAGTTTCTATTTCCTCTGGCGTTAATCCTTTTTTACGAGCCATGTTTTGCAATACATTCAAACAAACTGAATAGTAGGTATATTTATGAAAAATAAATAAAATATCAGCGAAATAACTTCGAAAGGAGTCATCCCAGGTAGTAAGCCAGCTGGATCAGCAGGAGCAAAGAACTGATCATTTTTTCATCAAAGAGGAATGTCACAATACCTGATATACGATTCTTTCAAAAAGAAAATATAATACAAGATCATGACCCCTAAAGAGGAAGAAAATGATAAAAATGTGCCTTTTTCGCAAGGAGTCGATACGATTCCATTGGGCGTTCTAGGGATATAGGCCCATAAATATTTTTAAAATTAAGTTAAATATTTCTAGTTTTCTCAAGTCATAGACATCAATAATTCATTAAAAGCCAGGAAGGAAAACAAGTGAAATGAAAAATTAGAAAGATATGAGTTTTTATTAATGTGCGGTGTCGAAAGGACTCTGTCGGGCGTTCTAGTGTTAAAACTCAGTGACGGTTAGCTGCAGTTAGGGCATTATGGAGTAAGGATTACCTTATGGTTATTAAGAGCTAAAGCTGATCTGTTGGAAAATTTAGTACTGGTAGCAGGTCGTCTCTGTTTCCATGCAAAATTGGTCAGTGTTACCTTTATAGTGATTAGTTGAGATTACAATCGAATGCTCTCCATCGTTCGTTGACAAGAAGTGCAATGTTTCACATGTTCCTGCTTTCCACCCATGCATCACTTGCAAAATTCACATACAAATCCATACATCCACTAGTAAAATCCATTCATTACCTACAAAATTATATCACATCCATTTGGATATCATCATAAAGTGCTCAGAAAGATGTACAAAATGACGAAAAATTATGTTTCTTCAGAAATTATTGCAATTTTGCTGTATTTCTGTGCACAACAACATCATTCAGCCCAGCGGAGGGTGAATCCGCCAAGCGTTACCTGAAATGCTATAAAAACAAGTTTTTAAAATTGCTATCAAAGTTTTCGACTCACTACCTCAATCAGTACACCATTAGATACTTCGAAATATGCTCTCTCGAGCAGGCTGTTAAGTTCTGGGATTATTTTAACTAGTATCACTTCTCGTTCATTATTTCGTGTTTTGTACCATCAACGTAATTCTCCGGAAACTAACAGCTAAACTTAACAGCATAAAGGTAGGTTAATACCTTCGTATTAACATTTTACTCATGGCTGTAACCCTATTATATCAATATTAATTTTGGCTTTTAATGAACTTTTGCTCGTCGGTGTCCTCCGTTTTTTTCTGTTTGATATCAAACACCGCAGGATTTGTCGTTGCCACACTGCTCACTACAGCTCAAACCTGTTTTGGGTCAAAGTTAACCAGCAAACCACAGGAACGGGAATCGTTATTTACGTCTTGTTCTTAAATGTTGTCAAGACAACAACAACATTCATAACTATTCGTGTATTATCCATAGTCAATTCAAACGTCATTATTCATAATCGTTATTAATGTTTCTTTAGAGAACTTGCATTTGTTATTATTCCATACTTTTTGTTTTGCATTACGTTCACATCCTACCAAGTACTTGAGTAGTCTTTATTAGTAACAGTGTCTACCACTGGTAATAGATGTATTAATTTTAGTATTGGTAATATTAGTTGCACAGTGTCTACCATTCTACCATGAGTATTAGATTTATTATCTTTATTATTAGCCGTATTAGCTGTATTAACTTAATGTGTATATTTTAGCTTTCATATTAAGCACATTTGCATTTACTTTATACTCCTGTTTGAATATTTCCTTCAATTATATCTTTTCTTTAAAATAGTGCATTTCCCTTCTTGTATTTTAATGGATACCCACGATTAAACACACTCAATGCAAGTCACACAATCTTCAACATATAACGACTCCTCCAATATCCAGAATTGGCACCATTTGAAATGCATTCTGATCAGGACTTTAGTTCTCTCTTAAAACAGCAAAGTCATATCTACCAAAATCGCTGCCCCTAGAACTAATTAACCTACTGCTAAACTACTCTTCACAAACAACCAGGCTTCAGTTAGATTATGAACGCTGTGACCAATGGCAGTGGAGACAACATGTTCACGAGACCGTACAAATGCAGAACGTTCAAACTGCAGTACTCATCAGCAGCTCCTAGAAACTTCCAACGAAGTTCATTTAACCAGATCTTAATTGTTGCATCTCTACTTTAACCAGAAACCAACACTAAAAAGTAGGAACCCACCCTCCTAACATATGCCAAAAATTGCAGAAATCTACCATCATTACAGGACAAGCTCCAAAATATAATCTCAACAGATGAAATCGGAGTTCAAATCATAAAATAAATCATAAACACCAAATAAATTGATTACCTGATACTTGCAACAACCCGGAAGATGTCACAAAACTCGACATTCCCTCAATAATTCGGAAAAGCTAAGGAAAATAATCAGTACGAAATACACCAAATACCAACTGTAGAAAAAGAAAGAATGTAGATGGCGCTGCTTGGCAGCAGATGTATTCTAAGGTAGAAACGAAAGAGGAAGGAATGTGATCGTTTTGAGTTTTTCATACAGTAAGCTGAAGGTTGGTCCACCTAATAATAGGACATCTGTATATATGTGTATACGTGTAGAGTATAGAATAAACGTTAAAGAACCACCTGATGCGTCGAGTCTCTGTACGGGTCGCCTACGTTTAGTGCAGTTTACTATATTGGTGCATTAGACTGCCGAAAAGTTTCAAATCTGAAAAACGAAGTGAACTTCGGTGGACGAATGCGGATGAATGTGTCCAGAACATGCCCCGAGGATTAGGTAAGAGCATGATTACTATTCAATTTGAATTTGAAATTTGATAATTTGCAGCCTTGGGTACATTTTGTATTAACGCGAAATAATGGCTGACCTAGATAGATTAAAACGGAAGAGAACCGCATTGAGAACAACAGTATCTAAACTATTAAAGAAAGCCGAGGATAGTTTAGCAAATAAAGATACAGATGAATTAAGCGAAGAACATGAATTGTTAATAGAAAAGAAACGTAATTTAAAAGAATTAGACGAGACAATTCATTCCATAATTGAGATAGATTCTTTAGAAGCGGATGTAATTAGTTCTGAGGAATATCAGGAAAAATGTTCTCGAACTATTAAACGAATTAATCGAGTGTTAGAAGAGGCTAAAATAAGTATTAAAGATCCTGAACAAAACTTGGTTAGACTGAAAAATGTACAAAGTACTGCAAAACTTCCAAAACTAGTGTTAGAAAAATATTCAGGTGATCCTAAAAAGTTCACGGAGTTTTGGAACAGTTATGAAAGCATTATAGACAAAAACGAAAGCCTTAGTAAGATAGAAAAATTCGCGTATCTGAAAACATTGCTCATAGATGCTGCGAGTAACGTAGTATCTTCATTAGAATTAAACGAAAAAAATTATGATGAGAGTATAAAAACTTTGAAGGAAAGATTCGGGAAAAAAGAGATAATAATCAGTCAATTCATGAATAAGCTGTTAAATTTAGAACCAGTAAAGAATTCAAATAATATTAAAGCTTTACGTAGGTTATATGATGAAATCGAAATGGCAGTTCGGAATTTGGAAGCGCAAGGTGTTACTAAAGGTTCATTTGGTCAGTTATTAATACCTGTGTTGTTAAAAACAATTCCAGAAGAATTCGTTCTGGAATTTAATCGAAGGAAAAGACCAAACGAAGAAATTAATGTATCAGATTTGTTGGACTTCATAAAACGAGAAATTGAATGTCGTGAAGCGTCAAGTTTACTAGTACAAGAAAAAAGAAATACCTTGCCTCCACGTTTCGAACATACTAAGCACGATTATAAAAAATTTCATAGAAATGTACCTACGGCTGCTAGTTTTAATACTGTTGATAATCGCGCATGCATCTTCTGCGAAAAGTCCCACAATTCATTTTCTTGTGATAAAAGCATTAAAGAAAAAATGTCTAAGTTACGTAACGAAAATAGATGCTTTATTTGTTTTCGAAAGTATCATATTTGGAAATCATGTAGGAATAAAACTAACTGTTTAAAATGCGGGTTTAAATCGCATCATGAGTCACTATGTATGAATAGTTCAAATCGTAACAAAACGCGAACGCCTTCAAATCAGAATATAAAAGAATTATGCGAAAGCGCGCAAGAAAATTCCGTAGATGAACCAATAAACTCCCCGAAAGAATACACGCTTTCTGTTGTTCCATGTAATAATTCATGTAAGAAAAATGCTTTGTTGCAAACATGTTCAGTGTTAGCTCATTGTGACGGTAGGTCTGAGTTAACTAATTTAATTTTTGATTGCGGCGCAACACGAAGTTTTGTTCATATTAATGTAGTTAAGAAATTAAAGTTAAAATTCATTGGAGAAGAAACGCTGTCTGTTTATTCTTTCGGAATAAAATGCGCAGTACCTAAAAGGTATAAAGTTGTCGAATTTTGTATCTCGGATCCGAAGCAAAAGAACGAAATAAAAATTAGCTGTCTAGTCACTGAGACCATTACGGCGGCGCAGTTAACCACGCCGTCAAAACAAACACTTCAAATGATGTATGAGTGCGGGTTACGAATTGCGGGTGTAGCTAAAAGGAGTGTCGGAATTTTAATAGGAGTTGATTATTACTGGAAGATAGTACGGGGGCAAAAGATCCAATTAGGGAAAGAAATTTATGCGATTTCTACTCTGTTTGGATGGGTTCCAGTTGGCCTCCAAGATCAAGAGAGTGAAGTAGTTTCTCAAAACACTGCTATAATGAACTGCGTAACTGAGTCATTGAGATCCTTATGGTCTTTAGATTTGATGGGTATTACCGAACACTCATCGATGACTAATGTGGAGAGGGAAATGATTGAGAGCTTTGAAAAAGAAATACGCTTAGAAGGTAATAGGTACCATGTTGGCTTATTATGGAAATCGGAAGCAGGGCTATTAGAAAATAATTTCGGAGTAGCATTAAAGCGCTTTGAATGTCTCAAAACTAGACTACTTAGAAATCCTGAGATTTATCAGCAGTATAAATCCGTAATTGAAGAACAAATGAAACAGGGTATAGTTGAGAAGTGTTCGCAGGAAATAACCGAATCATCGTATTTTATGCCGCACAGGGAAATAATAAAACCCAAAGAAACTACAAGTTGTAGAATCGTTTACGACGCGAGCTCTTCTAGGACTAAAGGAGTAAAATCCTTAAATGATTTTTTAGACATTGGACCTAGTTTAATCCCAACGGTTTTAGACATAATTTTAAAATTTCGGAAATACGAAATTGCTTTCAGCGGAGATATAGCTAAGGCCTTTTTAATGATAGGGATCTTAGAAAAGGATAGGGATTATTTAAAATTTCTTTGGTTCGGAGATAGTGAGGAAGAATATAAAGTTTTGAGATTTAAACGTCTTCCATTCGGACTTTGCTGCAGTCCAGCAATTTTAGCGATGACGATAAAATACCACATCAAAAAATATAAAAGCACAAATTCGGAAAGTTATGAAATGTTAGATTCCTCGTTATATGTAGACGATTTGTATTACGGTGCAGACACTATTGAAGATGCATGTCGATTATCCTCAGACGCGGTTAAGATTTTCAAAGATGCGGAGATGAATCTTAGAAAATTAAGGTCAAATTCCGAGGAACTTAATTCCTGGTGGATTGAAAGGGGTTATAATGTAGAATTAGCGAAAGAGTCAAAATGTTTGGGCATGATCTGGAATCCCGAAGCAGACAAGATCAGACTAAATTACGAGGTTTTGGGAAAATTATATGACTATACTGAGGCCACAAAAAGAACTGTTCTCCAAACGATGGCCAGAGTTTACGATCCCATAGGAGTGTTTCAACCTGTTTTGATGAAAATGAAAATATTATTACAAAAAATTTGGACATTAGGTGTGAACTGGGATGATACTCTTCCATTAGAAATGACTAAAGATTTTGTTCACTGGCAAGACGAATTAAGGGTGCTAGAAGACTTTTCCTTTCCGAGAAAAATATTTGATAGTTGTGATAAATCTAATGTTAGTCTTCATGTATTCGCTAATGCTAGCCCTAAAGCATATGGCACTGTAGCGTATTTTAGATATCTTAATTCGAAAAATAGCATTTGCATCAGTTTCATCGTTGCTAAGGCTCGCGTAGCTCCTCTCAAGATTTGACTCTTCCTCGTTTGGAATTAATGGCTGCTTTAGTAGCTGCCAAACTGTTTAAGTATTTGAAAAAACTGTTTCCTGAACTGTGCCATCAAACATTTCTCTGGAGTGATAGCCAAATATCTCTCTACTGGATAAAGGGATGTGCCAGAAACTGGAAACCCTTTGTGTCAAACAGAGTTTCGGAGATTCAGTCACTTACAGATCCCGAACGCTGGTTTCACTGCAGCGGGAAAGAAAATCCTGCTGACCTGTTATCACGCGGAGAAAGTGCCTTTAACCTTGTAAGAAGTTCCCTTTGGCTACAAGGACCTAGATGGCTCCTTCAACCGGAAAGGTTTTGGCCAGAAAGTCAAGAAATAAATATCGATGAGGAGAGCGTTCAGAAAGAAACAAGGGGGAAACGTCTCTTCAGGTTTCTGCTCAAGACGCAAATACTTCGGCATTACTGAATTTAACCCGATTCAGTAGACTTCTAAAGGTGTTTCGGATTACATCGTATGTTATGCGGTTTATGAACAATATAAAACGGAATTCAATCAAATTCAAAGGTCAGTTAAGTTCTGTTGAGATTTCGAGAGCTGAGCTCTACTGGGTGAAAGTTACACAGCGAAAACACTTTGCGAAAGAAATTCTAGATCTCTCAAGCGGAAAGTTCTTAGATAAAACATCTACAATTTATTCACTTAACCCAGAATTGGATACCAATGCTCTTCTGCGTTTAAAGGGCAGACTTCAATTCTCGGATCTTGATTTCGAAGAAAAACATCCGTTGCTGTTACCTTATAAAGATAGATATAGTGAGCTAGTAATTTTAGACTCTCATATTAAACTGTTTCATGCTGGAGTTGAAGCTACCTTAGCCCAAATTAGAGCAAAGTTTTGGATCATAAAGGGACGCCAGTTCGTCAAATCTACGTTGAATAAGTGCTTTTTGTGTAGACGATATAAGGTGCGTGCCGGTACACAAGAAATGGCTCCTTTACCAGCTGATCGTGTTCTGCAATCACCTCCATTTTCTGTAACAGGCCTTGATTATGCTGGTCCCTTTTTCACAAAGAACAGCAAAGATAAACATTATCTGCTTTTGTTTACTTGTGCTACTACTCGAGCTCTGCACTTAGAACTGGTCTCTTCTATGACAGTAGAGAATTTTATGCTTGCTTTCCGCAAGTTTATTTCTCGTCGTGGATTGTGCTCAACGATATATTCGGACAATGCAAGGACATTCAAACGCGCAGATCTCGAATTACAAAAAATCTGGAAGTGTATTCAACATCCATCTGTACAAAATTTATTTTCCTCCCATGGTATAACTTGGAAATTTATTGTTGAAAAGGGAGCATGGTGGGGAGGGTTCTGGGAAAGGCATTTTAGAACGATCAAAACTTGTTTAAGAAAAATAGTTGGGCGTTCTAGTCTCTGTCTGAATGAGCTAGAAACAGTTTTTATAGAAATTGAAGCTATAATTAATTCAAGGCCCATAACATATATTTACGATGACCCTTCAGAGCCCTCACCACTAACTCCTGCTCATTTCTTAATAGGTAAGCGTTTACTTTCTCTTCCAGTTATAAGAGTATCCAGAGAAGATCTGACTGGGTCTAGAAATTCCTTGATCAAAAGATATAAACATCAACAAACCTTGTTAAATCACTTTTGGAATCGTTGGAGGAAGCATTACTTGCTTTCATTACGATCTATGAATTTATGTCCTCCTACTAAAGTGTCCAGTCAGTTTAAAGTTGATGATATTGTGCTTGTACATGACGACCGTTTCCCTAGGAATTTGTGGACAATAGGTAAGATAATAGAAACTTATCCTGGCAGAGATGGTCAAGTTCGTTCCTGTCTCGTAAAGACTCAAACAGGCAATTTAAAGAGACCAGTACAATTACTGTACAACCTTGAGGTATATAATCAGTAAGTAAAGAGTACCTGTAATAATTTGATTCTGCTATTTCAATATGTATCATTTTCTGAGTATCTATATTGATTGTTGTTATATGTAAAATTTAAGTTGTATCATTATTGTGAATTTGATTCTGTGTAATTGATTCATGGTTCTATTTTAGTAAGTAATCTGTAAGTTGATTTAAAGTGTTTAAACGTTACTTAATTGTTATTTGCAATTTGATGTTGTTTAAACAGTGTTTTAAATGCTGTGATTAATTTTATAAGTATTGATTTATTATGTAATTTGGATGTGTGAACTTAAGAGTTCACAGGTGGGGAGTGTAGAAAAGGAAAGAATTTAGATGGCACTGCTTGGCAGCAAATGTATTCTAAGGTAGAAACGAAAGAGGAAGGAATGTGATCGTTTTGAGTTTTTCATACAGTAAGCTGAAGGTTGGTCCACCTAATAATAGGACATCTGTATATATGTGTATACGTGTAGAGTATAGAATAAACGTTAAAGAACCACCTGATGCGTCGAGTCTCTGTACGGGTCGCCTACGTTTAGTGCAGTTTACTATACCAACAGCTATCCCTCAGCACCACACCCAAAATATAAATTGAATATAACTAAATGAATAGTTGAGTATACTCCAAAGACATTCCAAAGTTGCATGTTAGATGCTTTGTACATTTAGGTTGGCGGATAAATGCCATTTCAAAATTCATCGGTGCACACAGGTAAAATCACTGTCAAGAATCCAGTCCTAAATATTACAATTATCACCCAACCTCGCACTACATCCCATACTACAGACTAAGACTGAAAACTCACATAGATTGATTAGAACTAACAAAGAGCGTCTATGATTCTAACTAAAAACATTATAGACGTCAAACTGAAATCTGAGCAGTTATTGCTCGAACAATCAAGAAACATACGTTGCCTGTACAAAATAATAACATCCAAAATCTTTAAACCAACTCAAATCGACATCTCAAATAATATGCAGCCTAGCATTAACAACGCAACATTGAAGTCTGATGCCGTAAATAGTATCCTCGATTATCTCTGTCTGAAGGGTGTCTAATATCAAGACTCGCCAGAGTAAACAGTGATCAGAAATACCAGTAACTTTCTAAAAACTCCGAATGATACCCTGTTTACTAAAACCAAACGAAGGCAGCATATTAAATCCCTTACGAATAGCAAGGCTCCTGGCCGAGGTGCAATCACAAACCAAGTCATCAAAATCATCTTTAAAGCCAAGTGCAGACATTCTACTGATATTGTACAATAAATGCCGAAAACATAACTGCTTCCCAGACTGTTTCAAAAGCAGACAAATATTACTGTTTGTTTTTCAAAAAATCAAAAAACCTAAGGATCCCCGCTCATACCCTTCCATCAACCTATTACTAATACCAAGCAAACTCCTAAAACACTATAGCTAGTAGAAACGGATCATAAGTTAAAAGCAATTATGGATTTAAACGAAGCAGTTCAACAACTCACATTTTGGATGTTGCAATATCTCAAATTCACAGAAACAAGAACAACCAACTCCTTTCGGTCCTGCTATACTTGGGTCTATAGAATATATTTGACTTATTATGATGGCCTTCCATCAAGCAAAACCCTCAAAGAGATGTAATGCGCACATAATTTAAATCTACTAACCAACGACTTCCTAAATAACAGACCAAGATTGGTGCTGTAAGACGATAACATCCCCCCCCAGGAAAGCAAACCAGATGACTTACATTTAAACATTTCTCTAGTACTCTTATAACAAATTATTCGCCAAATAAGTCAGTCAAAGTCGAATAAAGTAATTGGGTACTCTTATCTTGCATTGAAAACAAAAATTAGTAATAATATTGCGTAAAAGTTAATATATATTTTAATGATATTTGAATCATTGATTTTATGAAATAACGGATTTTTAAAAGATTTGAAAACAATTGCGTTTCTCTGCAAACAGTCTTTATGTTATTCGGTGAATATACATAACTATTCTTTCAGTTAAATTTGCTCCAAATGCAATGCAGATACACTCAGCCACGTTTACATGAAAGGTTATTTAATCTAGTCTGATTCAGAGGTAACGGATTTCTGAAGTAACACAGTAATTCTGTAAACAAAATAAAATAATATAAAGTTTAGATGAAATGTGAGTATTAATCTGAATTTCAGAGCTGCTAACTTGCCATTAATTTAAATTTTCTTTAGCCAAGAATGCAGTCAGTGTTTGCATTCTCTCCAGATATGAAAAAGTTACCTTTTACATGGCTCTAGAGAAGAAAATTGCCGAGTTTAATCCTTTTGATTCAATTTGGATTGCTCGCTCTCTTTTCAGCAATAAGACAGTGCAAGCATCTGACACATATCACTTTCATAATAAGTGAGTATGTTCTCCAAGCATTAACGAAGAAAATGAGTTGAGATTTGGCATCAGCAGTGGAAAAATGCATTTCTGCCTGTAGTTATTGCTCGAAGAATAATGTAACTAAACAGCTTTATTCCTTTCTGCTTGAAATTTTCTTTTACAGGGTATAGAAAATTTTACTTGCTGTCCTCTTATATTTCAAAATAGCAAAGAAAAGATATATGCATTTTCGCGTTTGCATTTCAAGCGTCTATCGGTGTTTCTTATTTACTCATAATATTGCTAATTAGGAGACAAAGGAGGAAAGAATTTGATTCGGAATTCATACTTTCTTATAATTTCAAAATTAGCTTAAATATTTTTTATAAATACAAGTTTATAAATTTAGTGGTAAATTTATGAATTTTGTTTTCCTACATTAAATTTCTTTATACTTAAAAAACGCGTCAGTCCTAGTCATGATAATGTAAATGGGACTGATATCAAGTGTTTCTTTGCTTCTGACATAGCATGCGCTTTAAGAAATTTCAAACAGAGTGGAATACATTAAACTGAATCTTGTTTTCCTAGTTTTCCTTTTTATCTTTGGAGCTGAAAGATTTCGATGGTAAAAGTACTGCGCCTTTTCTAGTAAACAAATTATATGTTGGAAAATCAAACAACCCGGGTTTTCGAGGTGCTTCTTGATATTTTTCTTTTTGATATCTCAAATAAATATGTCAGTCCTTTTACAATTCGTTCATATTTCGGGGAAATAATGTAGATTCCTGCGTTATTTATAGAATTTGAGTCTCATATATAAATGTATGCTAGAATATTACAAAGTAATTTGCAATAGCATCTTCTGGATTTTAGTGGGAAAGGGAAACATATTTCATGCAAGTAAAATATTTTGTCTATTTTCTAAACTTCGCGTCGATGTTTCAGTGCAAATAAAGCACATTATTAAACTCATCTTAAGTTAAATTAAGAAGATATTTAGAACTATATGTATATTTGTTCCATCGGTTTTAATAGTGTAAGAAGAATTTTCAGTCGATTTCAGTTATCATTCAGATTATGTTCTAGTGTGATTAGTTTTAACCAGAAATCCTATTTTTAATTAGTTTAACCTTTTTCAAATTTTTCCCGCACTTTCTAATTCAAACGTCAATGATATGCATACATACATGAATACATACATACATACATATAAAAAAGAAACGTAGTAATAGGTCCAAAAATTGAAAACAGAGATTTTTTTACCAGTCCTATGCTGTAGCTGTGCAGGATTAAAGTAAATTAAACTTAAAGCTTCTAAAGCTAAAATTAAATTGGAATCGAAGCAAGGCAATTTCTCAACAATATTAATAATTGTAATCATAGGCAAGAGGTTATAGTGGATCTAAACAAATCAAAATTGAAATAAGAATTCATCAGTAAAACAACACCGAAAAATAAAAACGCGAAAAGGAAAAACGTATGCAAAATTATAAAAATATAAAATTTAATCTCCTTTTACTGAAACTTTAATTCAAAACTCATCAGGGAAAAATGAATTAAAGTTTCATAAAAGTCGATTAATATGTTTCGAATAACATATACTGTTCTTCTGGTACAACTTCTGGTAAATCTGATATCATATATATATATAAGGAGAGAGATAGTAATTTAACAACATTTCTTTTCAAAAGTGTAAATTCAGGTAAAGAATAACGAAATAAGCAGACTTTGTAATAAAATATGTGTGGGGAAATGGCGAGTTGAGCTGGTACAGGTCGCTGTTGAGTAATGGGAAAAAGAGTGGTATATTTTTGTTATCAAGACCGGATTTAGAAATGTATGTATGTATGTATGTATGTGCGTATATATGTAGATGTAAACACACATGCATAAACGTACATCCATCCATCCATCCATCCGTCCGTCCGTCCAGACGTCTGTACGTATCCAGATATCCAGACGTCTGTACAGACGTACACATCCATCTACCATGCAGACGTACAGACGCACAGACACAGACAGACAGACACACATACATACAAACAGACACACAGACATACATATACAGACATACACACACAGGCATACATACACACAGACATACACACACAGGCATACATACACACAGACATACACACATACATACATAATTACCTACATTTCTGAATACGGTCCCTGTAACAGCAAATTACCAAAAGACCTCTCCTGTCCGTAAATCGTTATTCTCCATGTGAATCTCAAGACTTGTGCGTCGTTATACGAATGCGGTGATCACAGATATGCGTCTGATCTACGGGGTTGTCGTTAATAGAAAGAGCTACTCCAAGAAAGTACAGGGAAAAAATTCCTGAGTACCACCGTTAAAGAGTTACTCTCTTTTTGCCCGTAGCCGCATATAAAACATCCATTTTGACTATTTTAGATGCAACAAATATTCATTCTAAAACATCTTATTAAATTAAAAAAATATTGGTTTTGTCAAAATTACGAAATCTAACTATTTGCGTTTTCCCTGTTCCTATATTTATACTTTTAGAAAAATGTTATACTCATTATGAAAAATAAAAAATAAACGTCATGACAGCAGTACGACCAAACATTCACCGAGATAATTAATTTCGCGAATTTTCATGCAAATTGCAATTTGCATTGAGAGGTTTGTTAATAAATAAATTAGAACAATTCGAGAATGATTTTTCCATCTTAAATCCTATTTTTAATGATATTGTTTTGGGATTTACTAGTGTCTTTAATTTACAGTTTTATTCCATTTGCTATGCCGAAAGAACTTTTACATGAGTAATTTATAACTTTTCAAATCAGAGTCTAAAAATATATTATTAATATTCTCATGAAGTTCTGTTACTTTATAATCATAATCTGTTAATCATGCGAAAAATGTATTAAATTACAAATATTTTTCATTTGTATTTATGAAAATAATATTATGAGTTGCCTACGTGCTAATGTTGAAGCCTGCTAAAATTTCCTAAAGGACGAAGTCTATATAATTCCGTAAATAAAATCTCCATTAGATAAAAAAAAACTATATTGATGAATACTTTTCACAAAACTCTGTATAGAAATGCTCGTCTCTTAATATTTTAACATCAGAATGATTTTTTAAACTGATATTTTACTTTCAATTACTCATAAATGCCAACATTTAGTTCTTCAATTCGTGTACATCTCCTAAATATGATATTCAGAATTAATATCAAATATCTTAATCAAATTTATCGTGTCACACACATTTTTTGTGTTTTATTTTTTACAAGCCGTACAAAGTTTTCCTAAATTTAAGTATAGAGACTGGAGCAAGTATAAAAAGTCAATAAATCTCTACGACCGACGGTTGGATTTTGTCGATAAAGTGTTTTCTGTAGCACAGGCATATACCACAAAAGTATATCTATAATATAAATGCAAATAGTAACCCGTTTGGAATACTTTTAGTTTAAAATATGACCCATAAATTATTTTGATAGCTTAACTGACGTTTCTCTTAGTTAATACTATGCATGAATCACACTTATGCATGATGCTATTTTCTAGCTACATATACCGTTCTGAGACAAACAAATTAATTAATCGTAAGAAAACAAATTAGTGTTCTATGTATAATATATATGTATATTTCAATATATTCCCTAAAAGTAAACAGCACTGGTTAATGCATCGTGATAACTGATGCAAAATCTAGCAGTCCTGCACAAACCCAATTAGTTGAGTGCATTAATGTTACCCTCTTATAACATATTTGTTTCATTTAGAGTACAAATATTAAGATCTCAGTGCCTGGGATTCCCATGATAGGCTGTTGAAGATAGCAGAGCTGGTCCTGCGGCACGGAACAACACAGCTTTAAGTCGGAAAAGAAGGCTAGTGAGTGGGAATAAAACCTAGTGATCTATTATGACGATCTGGTGTTCTCCTTACTTTTACCTCTACCTCTACATACACCACAATAACACGCGCAAGCGAATGTGACAATTATTTGCAAACTGATAACAAATTAAAATATGAAATATTAACAGATTTAGTCGTGTAATATTTGAAAATTTTAAAAATAGGTCTGAATATAAAATAGAAATTACGGCAAGATTTTTTTTAACTTTCAGAACAATCAGATTTACTTTCAGATATATAAATTTTATGATTTTACTCTGCCTATTGGAAAAAATATGGAAGAACATAAGCTTGTATTTTCACTTAAAAACTAACGGCATTTGGGGAAATAGGCTGTCACATTAAATTCTGTGATAATCATGGCACTGGATATTGATGAATAATGATAAGAATTCAGCTCATTTTTAAAGGAAACAAGGAATTCCTAAAGACAAAAAAATATTTTAAATGGCCAGGTGTTTTATTTAACAATAGATTGCCTTGCGCTACTACGAGGACCGGAAGTGATGGCCTTTCATTATGGACGCGCTTAACTAATAGGTAGCCACCGTTGCCTCCTATGAACAGACGGACAGTTACAACCATGCCTTTTCCGGGATTCGAACCCAAGGCTATCGGTACAACAGTCAGTGTCACTAACCACTATACTATCTGGGTGACCAGCTGAAGACATTTTGTTTTCTGTTCCCACAAGTAATTAAACAATATTATTAAATTCAAATGCAATTAACGTTTAAACGTCTTCCGGTTAATCACAAATTCGTCTGACATTTAGTTGCAAGTTAGCAATAACTTGATTTATTTTTAAAATACTCTGAAAGTAGAATAGGTTGACAAGGGTAAAATACAAAATGACAGTTTTTGAAAAATATCACATTTATAAGTCATTTCTTTAAAATTCCAATATTCTATTTTATATCATTATATTCATTTATAAGTTTTTCATTTTTAACAGGTATAGAACTAGAGTACATTCTTTTGCAGAGTCTTAAGTCTTAAAATTACTCAATAATAAAATATTTACTTTGGTTATTTCGTTTTGTTTACTCTAATTTTATAAGCAAATATACTCACATTCAAGTAAAATGCACTCGCTGGAAAAAATTGCCTTCGATTTTTTTTCATCCAGTAGAATATTAAGTGGAAACAACACATGAGAGTAGTTTACAGCATGGAAGCAGACTTCCTGAAAGTCCTTCATATTCTACAATTAATTTTTTGCTTTAAATGGAAGCGATATCATTTTTCTTTTACGGCAAACGGAATTACTGAGCATCTTCGTTCACCAATTGAAACTAGTTTCAGTGCACGTTTACTGGATAAAAGCAACGTACTTCTTGCTAAATGAGGTTTACCTGATTGAGACTCAGAAAAGTGAATTAATGTTTTTCTCAATTTTTTAAAGTTAGACGGTGCTCTATGCTGGATTTCGCCTTAGCGAAATGTTCGAAGTCTGAAGTAATTTAGTAAAAATTGGCTAACTGGTTGTTTTGGAATATTGCATTTTTATAATTTTTTTTCACAGTCCAGCCTCCGTATTTTGTGTTACTATTTAAAGGTACTGTTGCTACAATCCATTTTGTGGCGAAAAACCTTTTGTGTTGTGTATGCTTTTTGTCTTATCTCACTTGCACTATGCAGGTGACAGTACGACTTCGCTCAATTCTGCCCCCCAATTTTGATGGAGAGCACCCCTGGGAACGAGTCCGAGGATTTCCCACTCCTCTTCCCCTACCATCAAACTCTCGAGAAGAGTTTTAGCTTGCCGCATATTTAGAGTGTCCCCATGCGGCACGAACACTATACTTTTAAAAATATCCTTGCCTTCGCCAGGACTCGAACCCAGGTCCTTCGAACCCAGACGGTAAAATGGTTAGGGGAGCCTACTGCGGTATATTTCTGTACGGCACTAGGTTCTCCTAATCACTATACCGTCTGGGTACCCCTCCCCCCCACAAAAAAAACTCTTTCTGGCCTCTACAAAACTATAATTTATTCTACGTTTTATTGTTAAAGCTGCAGCGGCTTTGCTAAGAAAATTTTGTATTTGAAGACATTCATTATTATATAAATTAATAGTTTCTTCACATACTGAAAAACTGTATGTAAAATACTAGGCTTAAATTGTGCACAAGAAAAAGATAACTATTTATCCGAATTTTTCAAATACCGAGGTGAAATACAGTGATACACTTTATCTCGCTAGTCTAGATATCATAGGTTTAGGAGTAATAAAGGACTGCTTAACGTTCAGAAGCAAAACTGGGTGCGAGAAATTTGAAAAATTAAGACTCCTCTCCCTACAATTCATTCCAACTATTAATCTACCAGTTACCAGTTAGATGTGCTAACCATTTAGCACTAGCCATAGAGGATTACGATAATTCCTTAAAACTGAAGTGATATTTTATTACAGCTTCCTGGTTAGAAATTATTATAACTAATTATTTTTCAGGGCAATTACTCTTCTTTTAACTCTTCTTTTAACTTAAGAAGACAGAAGCCTTCGCTAACCTATATGCTTAAAATACCGAACCGCCCGTACCCGTACATCGTACATTACTTGTTCCGTCAGTTTCCTCCCTGCTCCGTCCATTAACTCACAAAGAGGTGTGAAGATTTTAATTGACATCCTTTCTACTTTCTAACAAAGAAGTTTTCATTAGCGTTTCAAAAAACGTTGTCTGCAATAAACTGATGCAATTCACTTGTGGTAACGGCACCTACTTATGCTTAAAATACCGAATCGCCCGTGCCCGTATATCGTACATTACTTGTCCCGTCAGTTTCCTCCCTGCTCCGTCCATTAACTCACAAAGAGGTGTGAAGATTTTAATTGACATCCTTTCTACTTCCTAACAAAGAAGTTTTCATTAGCGTTTCAAGAAAAGCTATCTGCAATAAATTGATACAATGCACTTGTGGTAACGGCACCTACTACTGCATACCTTAGGCGAAAGGAAGAAAACAATATCACAATCTGGGTCATTTCAAGCGGTTGTGGTCATTTCAGTGAAATGAAGTCTCAAGCGTTTTGGCCTTCAACGGGTTACAATTAACTGCACTTATTGGCATAGATCCAGAACAATTTAATAAAATTTGCAAATATGTAATATATAAAAATATAATAATATGCAGCGTTATAAACTATTTTTCATTACTGTTTGAATCCCTTTTCACTCTGCCTATTATAATATTAATATAACGATTTGCTAGGAAAAATTAGAATCCCATTAAAAGAAGGGAAGCTAATATATATATACGTCTTTCAGATCCAGAAGTAAGGAGCCGCAGCTAGACAACAGTTTCCACTGACACTTTATCTGCCTTTTCATTTGAGCTGAAAGTCGTAGGAAACTCGTAAAACCTACTTCAAACTCAGTGAACCGTATATGTTGCTACAGGGGAAAGGGACACGACGTGAGGTTGCGTCGGATTTCGTATCACGTCCGATAAACCTCTGTCGAATTCGAGCAGTTAACGATGGAAAAGAGACAGCACGCGTCACGCATCCCGTGAAAAGGAGGAGATGGGGCGGAGGCTTCTGTCGTCGACAAAACTATTAAGATGATGACTTTCAGGTAGTCAACCTTTCCCGCTGTGCTCGTATTTTTGCTACATCATTCCTCATCTCCGCTTACCGAGCAGCAACAAAGAATTTTTTGTTTCTGTCACCAAGATCCACCCTATCGTTTGTCGAGAGAGTAAAGAGAGCGTTTACTGTCATATTAATGTCTAAGATGAATTATTTTATGATTATGTTGTTCAATTTAGTTATTTTGCTTATAAATACAGTATTGTATTTAGATAGGTTTTTCCAAAGGTAATGAGTTTAATAAATGGAAAAACAAAGGTCCTTTTAATCATTATTATTTCGTTTTTCTTTTGTAAAATGAAAAATGTATTCAGTGACCCATTTGAGCCACTTCATGATCATTAAAATGCTGGCATTTCTGTTTTCTTCAGATGAATTACACAGAAGTCCTTGTTTTCCATTTTGGTTTCGCTTATTTGAAATATAACAGGCTTCGTGGTAACAGAAAATATACTTCCCTAACAATTTAATGTGTAATAATTTAACACTTCAAAAGTGAATTGCCTAGTTTTTATTTGTACAAAATTCATGTAATAAAGCTCCTGTCATGGAATATTTCAAACGCAAGATATCGACATATTTAAAAAAAAACAGAGTAATTATTTGAAAAAAATCCATTTATTAAAACATTTTGAAACAGGATGTAACTATTTATGAAGTACATAAATAGTTACATAATGTGTAAAAAATGTTTCAATAAAGGAATTGTTTCAACTAATTACCCTAGTTTTGGGTTATTAAGTAGATGGGTCAACGCTTATGTGAGATGCTTCAAAATGCTATAAAGTCCTTCATTACAGTTGAACTTATGATATCTACGCTGGCAGGAACTTAGGAACTGTAACTTTTCTCGGTATTTGAACATTTCGCAAAGTACGCTATTTATTGCAATATACTATGGGAATTTTATTTTCTCATTTTTCGTATTTTATTTCAGCTAATATTATTCAGTTAACAATATTATACATAGTCAGTGAATAGTATTTCATTTGAAATAAAGGAATAAAAATGATTTTGGCTATGCAGGCTCTAAATGAAACATTTAATTATTATATATATTATTTTTGCAATGAATAGTACCCTCTTATATTATTTTATCGGTGTAATAAAACCAGATAATTAAGAGTACTATTAAAAAGACATTGTAGTTGGTATTGAGATTTTATATTACACACAAACTGGCGTTTATTTAACGCTTTGCGTGTTACCTTTATTTATCAAAAATTTGTTCTTATCACTTTGTAGAGACATTAGGTAATTTTTAAAAGCAAGACATGTGAAAAATGAGCAATACCCTGGCCGAGACTCGAACCACTGACCTTTCGAAGACGAGCGCCGAGCCTAGTAGCCGTGCTAACTAACTTCCAAGTAGCCGTGCTAACCACTTGCACCACGAACAGCACGAACAGAGGAATGCGGTAAGTCCTTGCATATCCTTTAGAGGACGACTGGGAAGAGGACAAAGATCCTGCCAGCCACATCCAAATGACTGTGGCTTATTATCCTGCACATATGAGATAGGGTGCAAGGACTCTGACAAAGTGCAATGCAGATTTTGTGCAGAGCAGTGCAGATAATGTAACTAAAGTACCTAAAGTGCAGATTTTTTTTCTGTTTTTTGTTCTATTTCATTTTTTTAGAGTAAAACATAAAATATTCAAATCGTAGATCTTCTCCATTTTAGCAGCTGATAATGTTAGCAATTTACACAGCTAGAACATCGAGGGAATGAGACAGTTCCTTACACTGCGATATCATTGAACTAGATAAAAGAATAATTAATTAATAATATCGAAAATTATATATAATTAAATTTGATCTACTTTTTTATAATGTTCCAGTAATAAACTATCCTCTTTGCTTTCAAACATTTCTCTTTCATTCTTCATCTGCACTCACCTCTCAATCCAAACATTTATCCCAAATGAATATACACTACATTCACTCTTAATTACTGCGCAATTAGTTATAAAAACATTCTACGCAATGAAATACAAATTCATGTAATGCCTTTTGTTGACGCAGGGAATAGAATTTTCTGCATAATTATACGTAAAAAAATTAATATAGGTACACTAATTTATCTTGAAAGAACTGCGACGTTGAAGTATTTTTATGCTTTTAAGTAATATGCCATGTATTTCGATAACGTAATTATTTCATTACATTTTAAATAACTTCCATCAAAGAAATAAAAGCTACTGCTTTAATTTATTTAACGTAGTCCATGTTTTAACTAAAAGTTTAAAAAATGAAGCCAAAGCCAAATAAATACTCTCCATAGCAACATGACTTCAGGTATAGAATTTAATATTTATCGATTTTTTCCTAATAACATCCATCCAGAAATTAAAGTATAACATGAATTTTCTTTGAGTACGTTAGGCTTATTAAATTTGTAAAATAAATATTTTCTTCAAAAAGTTTCATTTAATTCGCATTGCTTTTAAAACAAAAATTAATGTCTAAGCTTTAAATTATAGATTATATATTTTCAAGAAAACGTTTCTAGTAATGAAATACATATTCTACTTTATTTTTTTCACAGAAATTACTTATTTTCCATATCTTTTATTACATTTATTGTATAAATAAATACTTAATAATCAGGAACTGCATTTACAGGACAATCTTCGAAAACATTTTCTGCTTTTCATAAAAAGTATTAATGCAAATTTCTTTTAGTTTTCTATAGTCTTTTAGTTTTCTTTTAGTTTTCTATAGTTTCCACGTAGTAGTTTCAGACTAAGATTCGGAGCATTATTTGTGTTAATTTCAAGATCAGTTTTTAGCAAAACTTGTGAATATTTTCATTAATAAAGAAAGTTAACATCGTATGTTATTTGATGTAGTTCAGCTTAATGGGTAATACGAATTATAATAATGTGTAATGTGGTTTCCTTCAAGACCCATAAAAATGAAAGTTTAATTCATTAAAAAGCCTTCATCTAGAAACTAAAGTTGCCTTGAGACAGAAAATTATTTTTACTTTAGTAATATATATATTCACAAAGCTTGAATGATTTTTCAGCACTAAAAAATATAACTTTGTAGGTGTTTAAATGATTCTTATATTTTTATAAATAAGTGTTACAAGTAAAAGTACCATTATATTTTAAGGTAAAAGAAAGGTTAAATAACATATATATTCTGCTTTGTTATTTTCAATCTGAATTTAAAATTAAAAAAAAGGAAGTTAAAGCATTTCAAACAAGCTATAGAATTACATCAGCGACAGAACGATTAAAACATTTCCAAACTGGGAATTTAGCCCGATTTTAAATGTCTGAATGTATGAGTACATTCGTAACTGTCACTCAGTGTTATGTAAAGTTGTCCTAGTTTATCATATAAAGTCTTCACGAAGACAATTCTCCTGTTTAGGACTTTAAATAGAAATAGGAAAATGAGCTAATTAAGAAACAAAAACAATTTTTTTAAAATTTATTTTATAATCTAACCGCTTGATTAGCAGACATTCAAGGCTATGCAAGGAAATATGTTCAAATTTACGAAGAACAAGGAAAAACGTGAGTGTGCTTTTGTAGTGCAGTCTGATAATAAATACACTACTCATTCAAAATTAAAGGATAATGTAAAAAATATGAAGTTAATATTGCAACCAATGCCAAATGCTGTAATTATTTATGTAAATTAAATACAACTGAACAAAAAATTTAACTTTCGCCCGTAAGTTCAATGCAAATCCGGAAATATGCAAATTTGATGATTCACCATGTGGTGCTCAATGGATGCATGTTGGAATTCCGGTCTGTAGTGTTGTTTAAAGTATTAAGGTATATTCTTCCTCCTTTCGACAAGCCTAGTGGTGTAACTTGGCCCGCATTCGGTTTTCGGTTCCAGGTTCGAATCCCGGTGAAGACATTGCATATTTTTCAAGTCTCCTGCTTCAAAATAACCCAATGAAGCTACAAACTGGGCCCGAACTAAAAGCTTGCGAACTATAATTCGTCACCACCATGATTTGGCGATTGGGTTCCCTAATTCCCAGTCGCTCTTTAAAAGGGACAGTACATAAGGTATTTTCTTCCTTCTTCGTAGCGCAACGGTAGAACAGTCGGCGCGTATTCGAGAGGTCAGGGTGCGAATTCTGGCAAAGGAACTGCACATTTTTCATATCGTTTGCTTCGAAAAAACCTAATGCCTCTACAAAGTGAATGTCGTATCTAAGAATGATCAGTATTCAATAGTTATGGTTCAAACGCATCATTTAAATGAAAGTCAACTTGCTTTTCCTTGTCAATAAAATATCTGGTTTCTGCAACCATGATTGAGGGTTTAGGGAGAAAACAGGGCAAATGGCCGCACCGGGCTGCATATCTCTCAAGAGGTTCTGTAACCGCTCGGAGATACGTGGACGAGGTACTGGAACCCAAAGTTAGACTGTTTAGGGTTGCTGTTGGCCAAACATTTTACTAATGGATGTCAATGCTCAGCCTCATCGAGCATGTGTGGTGTGAGAATATTTGCTAACAGAAGATAATCACTCGAATGCATTAGCCACCTTACTCACCCTACTGGAACTCGATTGAACACGTGTAGGACGCGTTGGGCGTCGAATTTCAGCTCGTCAAATTCTTTTCTGAACACTCTAGAAGCTGAAAATATCACTTTTAGACGAGTGACATGCAATTCAAGGACAGTTAATCAACACTTTGGTAAAGTTTATGAAATCAAGATGTGAGGAATGCATGCCTATCCGAGGTGACAATTCACCACGTTAAAGAAAAATGTTTTCCAAAAGAGGTGACTTAATTTTTTCATTATTTTCCAAAATTTCATAAATTCGCTTTTTTCGAATAATCAACTAACAAACATTGTAATTTATGTTAGCTAATGCTTTTGTACAAATTTCTATTAATGAATTTCCATGAAGTATCAGTTACGTTTTATATCTGTCACTATCCCTTAATTTTGAGGACCATTGTAAAACTGATATTATGCCTGTTATCATTTGAATTTGAAACTTGCTTTTGCAAAACCGATTGCTATTGTTAAACTGAAATTTTTCGTTTGAATCTGCACTTGACCAAAACATGCTAAAGGGGGGAGAAAGGAATTCTTAAAATCTTTTACCCAGCATTCATGGCTTCTCAATCATATACTAAATTTTCTTCAGCTAAAACTGTAAAATGTTTCTTCAGTTGCCAAACTTGATTAACTTAGAGCTTCTTATACCCATCCCCATCCCATTGAAGTTTTCCTATTTCCCTTTAATGATTTAAATTTTAAAATTTGTTATTTCCACCGACATCCAAACAGATTGATTCATGATACATTTCTGATCACTTCGTTCTTTTTTTTTAATTGATGTTTTACCTATGGAGTTATGCGCTTCTTTAATTTATTTAGAAAAAGAATTTAAAATCTATAATTACACAGTTATAGATATAAACTAAGGATAGAATTCTATAAAATTAGTTAAATCAATTAGTATTACTTAAGACTTATAAATTGAATGTATATATATATAGAGAGAGAAATTGACAGATAGAAAGAGAGACAGATAGATAGAACTAGAAGTAGGGATATTAATTACATGCTTGTAGGTATTTAATTTTTGAAAGATTTTTGAAAAAAGCTTTATTCATTTATTTTTCACTCCGTGTATTTGCTGTTCGTTCATTCATTTGGTAACTGCTGAAAAAGTAATTACGATCCAAATTTCCGGAAGTGACATTTCAGTTTTGCGTTATAATGTCAATTTTTGTAAACAAAAATGCTTATTTTCAAACTGATTTTGAAAGTATCTTCGTGAGCGATTTCTTGCAATTTAAACAAAGTTCTATTTATTTCAGACTGAAGAAAATCGGGGAAGTTCAGTTTACTTCGAATACATTTGCTGTTATTCATAAATAGATCTTCGTAGCAGAAATTATCAGTTATTTCCAGTAAACTTTCCTCTCGTTCAAAATCCTTTGATCCATGCAGTATTTTAAAGATTTTCAAAATAGTTCAAGAAGTAATACAGAGGCTGTTCGCACATTTTTTAGACGATTTTGGTAAGCGGTGGTAAAACATCGTTTGCTGCAAAAGAAGTAATTGCAATTGTACTATGTTTTTAAAAGTCAAAATTATCGTCTGTGGCTTGAAAGTTTTGTTTTTATTCAAAATGGCGAATTTAACAAAGCAGTGATTAGAAGGCTACATTTACGCTCTTTCCGAAGAGAAATATGCATACTCCGTTATGCAAAAACGATGTGAGAGTCATAGTTTTGTGATATCTAAAGCGTCGATAGGTAATATCATCAACAAGAAAGGACAAGTATCCAATGGAAAAACGGACATCTTCGACTATTGCAAAGGTACGTTGTTTAATGTTAAAAGAAAATCCCCGTAGTCAAAGCACAGTTTCAAAATCATTAAAATGCTCGGTGTCCACTGTAAACAAAATGATAAACGTTGATTTAATTCTTAAGAGAGCGAAAAAACGCAATGTGCATCGTCTTCTTCCAAAGCATATCGCTCAACGCAGGACACGCTGCGGAATTCTATATGAGAAACACTTATCGAAAGAAAAATGGAAAACAATTGTCACAATAGGTGAAGCATGGGTGTATTTAAATGATTGTAACAGAAAAAGAGCCATTTATTATCATAAAAAGGGAGAAAAAGTTTTAAGTACATGGTTCAAAGAATCAAAAGAAAGCTTTTCTAAGGGATTCATGATTATTTCTGGTTTTTCTTATAATGGCAAGTTAAAAATAAAGAGAGTGCAAAAACATGTCAAGATTAGCTCCAAATACTATCAGGAATATATTTTATCGCCAATTTTTCGGAGTGAAATACAATCGCTTTACTCACAGTGCCATCCATCCGTGAGACTCCATCAAGACAAAGCTAGCAGTCACACATCAAAATCCACTGTAAATTTCCTAAAAGAAATGGAACAAAAAACTGGTATCGAGGCCATACCCTTCACTGATATCCCTACTAAATCTCCCGATATGTCACTTATGGATTTTTGTGCTTTCGTACTTTTAAAAACTGCATTATCCAAACGTTGTCTCAAAACCCTAACAGGTCTCTGGAAAGCTGTTCGGGAGGCATGGGATAGAATACGTCTTCTGACACTTCAAAAGGTATTATTATCCTGGAAATTGCGGCGTCGAAAGATAGTTCAGAATAAGGGATGTCAAATAGAACATTTAAAACACAAGAATTTTATGTAATTTAGTTTTGTGAATACAATATACATCGTCAAAAAATGTGCGAACAGCCTCTGTAGAAAATAAGGTGTTGTTTTCATAATTTGAATTACTTCCAGCAGATTATAATACCAGACGATTCTGTTGTTTCATGGCGAAAATCAGATGAAATACTTGAAACATAAGTCAAATATCATTGCATAGGTACCTTAAATACAGAATATGTAAGCAGTCTATTGATGGAAGTAATCCCTTTAGCATGAACACATTGGTCTGTTAAAGGGAACCTGAACTTTAGATAGGAATTAACCACATTTAGACTGTGAAAATTCAAATCAAAAATCTAATTTCTGTTTTTTGATTTAATCTATACGAAATAACTTATGAGTATTGTCTCAGTCACTTCCTTGTGCCTTCGTCGTGTAAATGGAAGCACAGCCCAAGAGTATTCGGAAGGCGTGGAGATCGAATCTCGGCGAGAGTATTGTACATTTTTCAGGTTTCTGCGTTGATATAACCTAATCATTCACAGCCACTACATGGAAAGGGAGGTATGCCCCGTGGAGGACTTTTTGAGGTAAATTGGTTGGCATGGAGAAATCTATGAAAACGCTCATGCAGCCACTACATTCACCGGATCCAGATCGAACTACCATTGTTCAGCGGTTTCTACCCCTCGCCATGGCTGGGACTTAACCGACCTAATTTTACTGTTGAGAGAAATTGCATAACATCTGCCTTTTAATGCTGCTCACATCTCAGATACAAATGGAATTTCATCCTAGAATATTCCGTTTTATATGACAAGCTGCACAAAATTTATTTTGTGGAAGACAAATTTTAAAAATGAGATATCAAAGATTTGACATGTTGAGGACTGCTTAAGGCTGAAACATGGCTTGTAATCCCTATTGCATATTTGTTTTTAATATTCTACGAAATAATGACAGTTCGTTTTATGCGTCACTGATCTAAAATTTTTATACTGCATTTGGAAATTAACCAAAATAGTATGCAACAAAATGCTACCTCATGAAAGAATTTAGTACATTAAAAGTTTTTTAAAAATTCATAAAAACAACTACAGTTTGATGCAATACTTTCTTTTCTTATGGAAAGCAGGCTTAAGTATGGAGAAAGGCCATTCTACGAGCTAAGTGAGAAAAGTTAATCTTATATCCCAATCAACAGAAAACTTAATCTTGTTGCATACCAATCAACATAAAAGAAGACTTTATCTCCCAGTTTTATTTTTTCAAAGAAAAACTATGTAAGTTGCAAAGTCTTTTAAGAAAAACATATTATTTTTAAAGCATCCCACAAGATAAACTTCTCTTTTGAAATTTAACGTAAATGTATCTTTCTTGTTATGCAGCGAGCATTGCTGGTTCTGTCCATCATTTATTGAAGTATTTTCCAGGAAAGAATTCCTTTCATTTAAAGCTAAAGTATGGTATAATATTTAACTCTGAAGTATAACTGGCATAAGATTCCGCTTAGCCTTACTTGATAACGCACAAGATGATGCTAAAAACAATGACTTTACAGAAACTCGTGCAAGAAACGAAAGAGAATTTATTCATGCTTTGCTAAAATATGCAAAGCGTATTCCAGAAATAAATTCTACTAGTGAGAATTAAACCATTTTTAAAACAGGAATCCTACGTGAACGCATCGCTACTGAAAACGAAACAGTGCTTGCGTATAATATTTCTGATTGTAACATATTAAAATTTAAAGGCTAATATATTATGTAACATTTAAAGCCTAACAACACAAAATTAGCATGCTCAGTGTCCCGATAGAAAGTCATAAAATGAAAATATCTTCATAGAGGAATTAAGTAAAATTATTATTGATGAGCCTTATCAAAAAGTAATAAACATGCCATTCCTTTACTGAGTAAATGACGAACCCATGGCACGACACACCTCCATCTTCATAAACATTTAGCAGAATTAGTTAAGATAAATTATATTTATATCATGATAGATAAATACGTAAGTTTCTCTTTCACATCACATGTATGAGGATTTTTAAATGAATTATACAGATAAATGTATCAGATTGCAAATTTTACCGAGTTAAGATATATAATATGAAACGGAGGAAATAAAGCCCAAAGGATACGGTTAAAACAGCTACTAAACGGGCCCCTGTTGAAGATGCAGGAAACAAGATGCAAATCGTTGGTTTTCTCACATTCGGCACAGCCCCGTGAAGCCTTCGTGCAGAAATACAGCAAGTAATTCGAGTCCCTGTGATAGCCTAAAGGTTTGTAAGTTCTTAATACGATTGTCTGAGGAGTATTCCAAACTTGAACGACCTCCATTTGCGTTTGCTCTTCCCTCCAGTCTACCAATTAACCACCACTTTTCCCTTCACTTATGACGCCTTTGAGATATAATTGATGAATACTAATCATTCTCAGAAATCACATTAATTTTGAACATTACCCACAAAACATTCTAACAGGCGTTTTCTGCGCGACACATCCCCAGTTGCTAAATTTTTTCTTCCTTGTACGAAGTAAAAAGGAAGTATTGTAATCGCGAAAAACTTCGGATATCATACTTCAATGAAAATATCCATTTTGACAGCTATCGAATGCAATTTAACGATGTTTTTGCGTGACATCTGTACGTAAGGACAGAATAAAGGACTCTTTTTTCGCAAAAAAATTATAAAACTGATTTAAAATGGATTCTGAAGAGATTTCTTCGTGGCGTCTGTGTGTACGTACGTATGTACATATATATGTATCTTACATAACTCGAAACAGAGCAGCCTCAGAACGTTAAAATTTTGTATATAGGACTGCTGTAACATATAGATGTGCACCTCCTATTTTAGTTACAATCGGCCGCACCAAAAGTATATATATCCATTCTGTTATTCGTCTCAGTGAGCTCTGTTTCTTTATTCTTATATCTTTGTAAATTCTGCATTTTTTGCTTTAAAAATGATTGAATTCTGTTGTTCTTATCCTCCGGTTAAGGTTTTTATGCCTTTAGTTAACTTGCATGTTACAGTTGTGGAATTATCAACAATTTAAAAGTTGTTTAAGAGCGGTACCATAGCAGCCATATTAGTTTACATTTGAAACTCAGCAAAAGGTGTTTAGCTTTTAAGCCTTTTTTTTTTCCATAGCAGCCATATTTGTTTACATTTGGATCTTAACAGAATAGTGAATTTGTTGCCCAATCTAGAGAAGCTAAGCTTCACAATAACAAAGTAACGTCTTCTTTTATTAATGCGAATTAAATTATGCTTAATCCATTCTGGAATTATCATGTAAGTTTTTAAATTATCCCATATAACATCCACAACAAATTAAGTCAATTTCTGTGCATTTAATGTATTTTTGTCGAGGGTGACCAAAAGTAAACTTTCAGTTTTGTGTAACGAAAAATCTGCATTTTCGCCCGCTGGCCGAATTGTTTGTTGTATCTTTCTTGAAACTCTAATTTTAAGACTCTAATTTCTTGAAACTCTAATTAAAAGAAACTCTAATTTTTATTGTAAAAATAATTTAAAAATTTTTTAACTGTATTTATGTTTTATTTTTTTCCCATATTTTGCAAATTTTAATAAAGTTATTTTGAGGTTTTTATATATTTTTTCTTGTCCCGAAGTGAAAATTGAATTAATTGAATGAGAAATATATCTGTAATGGAATTCGAGGAAACAAGTTTAAACGAAATGCAGGAAAAATTGTGTATAATTTAATATTTCGTACAAGGAAGTCATGGGTTTACACATCAGATTTTTTTAATAGGAGAAAACATCACGGACGGAAACGTCGTGGAGGGAACAACGTAATATCGCTATACAAATCATCGTGGAAGAACAGAAACATATTGCATCTATCTAAAAGAGCGCGATATAAAACATCGTTATAGAAAATGAAGTACTTAAAAAAATTAGAGATTTTAAAATATCGTGGTAAAAAGCAAAACAGCTTCAAATCATCACACGGTGATTGAATCGCTCATAATTTGATAATTTATTAAGCAATTTTAATGCAAGGTAACCACATGCAATTACTCATTTTCCTTTTTCCGATCCTTTTATATCGCGAATAATCTCTCTCTATATATACATATATATATATGTGCATGTGTGTGTGTGTATCTACATATGCTACATATGCACAATGTTCAAAGCAAACGGGAGCAGCCTATCTCCCTTTCTGTCTTTACGTATCCACAACAATTAAGGCAAGTACGATGAGTTTCTTTCACTCTCTTTATGTACACATGTAAGCCACGTTATAATTAAACTAAGCTATATAGAGCTATTTCAGAAAATTAACAAGATTTTTACATCTCAGTCTGAAACAGACTTATTATTATCATTACTTTCGCGGTATCACCTTCAAACTGCATTATGTCGTAGATGTAGCTATTGTCTTTCTAACAGAGTTAGGAATCATACAGTAGGATCATATTCCGATATTCAAATGGTACCCCTCACATTGTGATGATGGTCCTTCGGTTAGAATTACAGTTTAAATTAAAAAATAGGTCTACACTGAGACATAAGGGAAAAACTGTAGAACCACATGCCTCTAGTAAAACATTCGATAAGTAGTAGAGAGATGTGACTCGAATCCATATCATTATAGAGCAAACATTTTTCTGGAATATTTTAGTCCGACATGATAAACCAGTTTCTATAGTCTTTCGAAAATATCATGTTAGTAATGCTGATTATTCCCTTTGGGGACTTGCCCCTGTTTTTGCAGCCTTGTGGTAAACATAATGACTCCAACATACACCTAAATGTAGTACTCCAGAAAGGTTATCGGATAATCGTAATGAAAATAGCCGGATCCAAAGACACAGGGTTTTATCAGGGCAACAGTCTGCAGCCCTGAGACTGCAAAGCTGGAATGGAGCAAAGATGCTGTATGAAACACAGTTTCTTGCGTAGGAAAAACGCACATACCAATACAAGGAAAATGGGCATAATTTTAAGAAAGTTGAAGTAATTTGTACCAAGTGCTGGATTTGGAAAGTTGTTTCCATCACGTTCAGCCTAATTTCATAGCCACAACCCGAACTCGTTTAGATAGCCGAACTTCCAAACCATTTCGTCTCCTTTCCAACGTTTTCGTATTTTTTCATCATCTCAAATTTGCCCTCCTCGTTTCTTATATCATAAACTAAACTATCGCTCCGAATTCCATATAAGTCACCTCTCACTTCCATCGTTCTTTTTTATGCTCATCTTCTGTTTAACTTTCATTATTTTTCGTTGTTTTAATTACTAATCAAATCTGAGATTTCACGTAACAACGCCCTATATCATCTCATATTGGTGCAGGGATGTCTCAAACTACTTTCAAGAAACCAATCACAAAAAGCCACCTATTCCGTTAAAGAAGGTAAATGTAACACGGATACGAGTGTTTCGTAATATCCTACGCAGAGTTCCCTTCACCTATTTAAAAGAAAGAAAGTGCAATTCACGAAGAATTTCATTTACGGAAAAAATAGAATACGTACACAAACTGTTCAATACTCTGCTACCAAGTCCAAGGACAGTTCTTACAAAAGCTGAAGCCAACAGGAACAAAAGATGACTTTCTCAAAACTTCTTTTCTATCATCAAAGCACGAAAAGAAACTTTTTCTATTATATTCATTTTCCCTAATTCTAGATCCGCAAGCTTATTGCACAGAACCAGTCAAATCTGTACCATGCAGTATTTTTCCAAAGCGTCATTCTTTCGTTATCACCATTCAGTAAGCTATAATAATCACAACTCAGTAAGCTACAAACCTATTTAACTAATTAGAACATTAAGATAATGAGCATTTCTTTTTATTTCTAGATCTGCAAGCTTATTGCGCAGAACCAGTCAAATCTGCACCATGCAGTACTTTTCCAAAACGTCACTCTTTCGTTATCACCGCTCAGTAGGCTATGATAATCACAACTCTGTAAACTACAAACCTATTTAATTAATTAGAACACCAAGACAATGAACATTTCTTTTTATTTCTTACGAAGGGAAGGAGTAAAAGGAAAACTCTTATTCTGTACTTCCTGAAAGTCTTTTTTGTTCTGAATGTTTAATATTAATCTTTTTTCAAAGCCCAGGAATTTGTCTTCTACCCCAGGAACTTACGTTTTGAATGTCCTGATCTTTCCCTTTAAACGAATAGAAAATATGAACATTATGCTAGGAAGTTAATAATCTTTTTTCAAAGCCCAGGAATTTGTCTTCTACCCCAGGAACCTACGTTTTGAATGTTACCATCTTTCCCTTTAAACGAATGGAAAATATAAACATTATGCTAGGAAGTTTGACCCAAGGCCAGATTGCTACATTACAATAGATCTACTTGAAATGTTCACAATTGTAAAATAAATAATTAATAAATAATTTGAAACAGTCGAATCAATAAAATATCGAGGCAGAAGAGATCCAGAGATCTAGAAGGCTAAAATTAATGGTGGTTTCACGATGCCCAATCCTTCGATTTGGAAACTGAGTATTCAAATTGTTTCGCACTTACCTTGGGTTTCATTTCTGGGTGGCATACCTTCGCCATAGAACCAATGTGTAAATGGACATTAGCTGGAAAGACCTCGATTAAGTCAGGCATGACTCGCGTTCTGGTAGGATGTAAGGGCCAGTTAGATGATCGTAGCTCATACGCATTCATACATAGAATAAGGACTTATCTTTTGCTTCCCATGAGATCTATAGATCACTCCTGCCTTGATATTTATTTTTCTATGGGGACATCTGAAAGTCTCATTTACGAGACACAAATTAACTGTCTTGAAGCACTGTCATTTCTCCAGAAGTAGCATCACTGCATGAATTTTGTGATTTCCGCATTTAGATACGAATTACATAATGCAATGTAATAGAGACAAAGAAAGATGCAAACTGAAGACGACAAATGCAACGTTAATTATCAATGGTAAAATCTGTATATATAAAATAAAAATAACAGGTTAGTGTCAGAAATAAAAATTTTCGTTTCTTGTAAGTATTAATCTGCTGTAATAATGCGATTTTACAGTCATCGAATTCTTGGAAACTATGGAAATTCAAAAATTGTATTGAGAGCAATCTTACATACAGTTTTATTCCTCTCCAATTGCTAACAGTTGTACCTTCGAAATGTTTACTCTACCTAAAAGATGAAACAGGATTACAAAATGCTACAAATAGGTCTGAGATGTTTTTTAATGTATCTGTAGGCTTACAGCTCTCAGATAATAGTGTATTGCATGCAAGGGCTAAAAGTAACCATGTTTTACTCCTATAAACTCTTGAAGTTTTATCCCTTACTAATGCCAAAGCAAAGAAAAGCAAAGAGCAAATGTGCTTGCTTTATAAATATGCACTAATGAGAGCAGCTCAGGAACTCTGTCTTACAAAGCCTACATTGGACTGATTTTAAGTAAAGTATTCATCAAATACATGTTGTCTGACTAAATACAGTCAAAATGTTTTCCTAAAACCAAATACGTTTTTAAATACTAGACGAATGAACATCTGCAGAAACATCTAAAATATACATTGAATGAAGGGCACACAACGAACACATACACGAAAACTGGAAACTGATATTGCTTTTGCAGTATGGTTCCATTATCATGTAGGATTTCTAATAACAAAAAAAAGTGTTATACACTTGCATGCAAACATGAAGAGGAAAATATATCAAGAAAACACTGTACGCAGTATCATCATATTATTTCACTTGCATTGACTGCATCTTAGGAATAAGATAAAATAACGTGGCCGAAACATCATCACACTTAAACAAGTCAGACAATTTGGGTATTGACTACTTTTGAAATCTTTTGCAGCTTTAAGATGATTACATAAAGTACTGATCTAATTACTTTGCAACGTTAAGAACGTTAAATAATGCAAATAGGATTGTTATAATAGTAAGTTTAAACATTTTAGTGCCATAGTGCGATTTGTTACGTTCGTGCTACTGTTTATTAATTTGTTCTTTCTTTTTTCTCGTTACCTTGATTCGTTCTACAACTTAACACGTACCGTTTCCACCTTTATTTGACAATACGGTAGCTTCGGCTAGTTGTAACAATTTTTGGAAAAAGGTTGATATTTTTTAACGTATTTATGATTTCTTGATGATAAATGTTTTGCTGTTTTTTATAGCATAACTGTCCCTACGTTACAATCGCAAATCAAATGTTCGACCATTTTTTATTTTAGTCTAAAAACCATTTTAGCAAAGCCATTTGTCTGTTACAATATACTCTGGAATAAAAAATCAAATTCCAACAGATCTGAGGCTAGTAGTAACAAATAGAACCACAAAGTTTAAAAAAGCATTTAGTGACTATTACTACTTAGTATGGTGACACTGAATGATATCAAATGGTTAATATTAAAACAAAAATAAAATTGCTTGATCACTCAAAGTAAAAGCCATTCTTCATCAAAACTGCAGTTCACACAAACAAATGATAGATTCTTTCCTCTCACACATCTAATATGCCTCCACATTTTAACTTAAGTATTAAAATTAAGCCCCAAATTAAGCATTGCACCCATTCAGATTCATAAGAATCGCTATAGGTGTCCCTGCAAATTAAGTACAACCACTTTTCTGTTTCAAAATCTCATCTGAGTTCAAAATTCTCTTCTTCCCAGATTTTATATCCATTTTCGTTTTAGAGTTTTTCATTAAAATTTCCCCTTCTTTATCTTTTTTTCGTTTTTTATTAATATCATGACGTCCTCTCTTCTTATTTTTTTTCCAATGTATTCCTTTTTGGGTGTCTCAGGACGACAGATTTCCTTTTGCGTTAACTGATCTCAGACTATTTCTGAGATAAAGCCTTTAGAAGAGGTCTAATCTTTGAGAGAAAAATAGCAATTTTTATATTTTGGAGGAAAAAAAAATGGAACAGTGTATTTGCATGTTAACATTTAAAGAAAACGTCTGAATACATGAATAAAAATCTCTGGACATATTGTAACATGTTAAAACCTGCCCCATCGCGTAGTTTCCGACACTTTTGCTGATTTATAAAAAAATATTGCTCTTAGAAAAAAAAATTAAAACTGCATTTTGAAATTTAATATGTTTTCTAAATAAACCGGTAAAATCATTTTTAAAAGATATATTAACTTTTTTAAATCAAAATTTACGAATTATTTTTTCTTCTCATTCACTAACTCAGTGGGAGCATATGCATGCAACTTCTCATTACCCTTTTCAGCGAGGCATTGACTGTGTTATATTATAGAGCCCTTCAAAAAATCATGTTTAGCGAAAAAGTTCATAAATATTTTTAAAATTATTGTGCGTATTAGTACACACCCCTCTTAGAACTAGCACCTAACTCCCATACTCCATTTCAAATACAGTTCTCCCCGACTTCCATTTCAAATATAATTCTATTATATTCCATTTCGCATTTCATAAAATCATAATTTCATTCCGTTGATTAATTTATTGTGTTAATTTTCTAGCAATTAATTTATCAACTGGATGCATGAAGGAGGAAAGGTGCTTATAAATAATGAATTATGTAATAAAATAATTGCTTTTTAGTCCAAAAGGTATTTCTCTCGCCTTCTTCGCATGCCTTCGTGGTGTAGTGGTCTGCATGCTCGACGCGTAACCGAGAGGTCCGTGGTTCGATTCCCGGCGAAGGCGTTGCTCATTTTTCACCTCTCCTGCTTCATAATAACCTAATGTCTCTACAACTGACGCCCGAACTGAAAAAAAGGTGGTGGATGATGATTCTTCACCACCGCGATTTGGCGATTGGGTCCCCAAAACCCCAGTCGCCCTTTAAAAGAGGGAGTATATAAGGTATTGTGAAAAACAAGGGCACCTAGACCCATCAAATTTTGAATAACTCCAAACATGGGCACTTGGAAGCCCGAAATTTGAATTTCGAATTTGTTATCTTTTTGATACTATGTAAATCTTTGACGAATTTTTGATTAACAAACTGAATGACTTCAGAGCGAGAAGTGGCAACACTGTATGAAAACAAAAATTATCTCCAACGCGAGCCTGTATATCGGAAATTCTAATGTTACGCTGTTTTGAAATATTTGTGATTTTGCTGTTCAATCGAATTTTACATGGCTTAAGAGCCAAGAACGAAGTCTTTAATAAATGAAGTAAACAAACGAACCATAAAAAGAAAGTTTTGTAAAGCGAATTTTAGTAAGAAATCTGAATATAGATACGATGAATTGAGGAAAGACTGAGAAAAACAGAAACGTTATGCCAACACTTGAGGCTGCATCGGGAATTCTAAAAGTACACTGCTATGCTCGTTTTACAGTTTTTGAAATTTTGTTGTTGAATTATATATGTTGTAAGTGCGAAGAAAATTATCTTTAATTTTAAAGCTAAAAGGATAAAATTTGTGTTAGTAGGAGTGTCTGTAACAGAAGATTGGTAGATTGCCAGCTCAGCGAGAACATAAAAAACTTAAAAATCCTTTCGGGCAACCGTTAAAATCAGAAAACTTTCAGGTTTTGTCATTTTATTTTTTTATTTTATATAATTTAATGTAATTTTATATCCCCTTATTAAAAAAAATATTGGGTTTTTAAAAGTATTCACACCTTCACAACAAAAATCACTTTTATCCACATCTTGATTATGAAAATTAGGAATTTCAGATTACTCAAATGAAGCATTTATGAAAGAAAATCCACTTACAGAATTTTACAGAATTAAAAAATTGAGTAAATGTTTTTATTGAAAATTTTTCTAGGTTAAACTGTTACTGAATTAAGTTAAAGAAACCTAAATTACCGCCTTTATTTTAAGTGCTGAAATAAATAACACAAAAGCCTACATTTTAGAATACTCTGAATTTTGATACCTTCCTATTAAACTGAATACTTTACATAGCAATATCATTATATATTATAGTAATATCATTGCTGTCGAAAAATTATATGAAGAGTTTCAGTCATGTACTTAACCATTAAGTAGCGTTCTTTGTAAAAATTTACTAGCAGTTGGTTACAAAATCCGATGCATAAATCTTTTCTAAATAATTTCTTTCCCTTAGTTGGCAGCGTATTGCTATTAGTATCACTTAATTTACAGTTTGCAATTAAATGGTAAACAATGAATTTCAGTTATAGTGTTCGTCTTGAAATATTGGCTACTGGTTGCTTACGTACGTTTCTACGTTTATTTAGATAGCTAGAGTTTTTAACTCTGTTACAGATACGAATGCTCTTTGCATGTGCACATTTTAATATTTGTTAAGATAAGCATTATTTTAAGCCTTTTATAGATATGGTTAATTATTTTATTTTATTTAATGACTTATTTAGTCATGCTGAGAACTGAAAAGTATTAGAGAGTAAGAAACAAATAACGTTCAACATCCTTCCTTAACGGGTGTTAGCGAAATGATAAATTTTGTAAATAACTTTTTTATTCAACGACATTAGTAGTACATTAAGAAGCTCACAATTTTATATAGTTATGCAGGAATATCTATATATGCATATAAAGAAAAAGTCTGTTTGTTTGTTCGCTAATAACTCAGCTACTACTATAGCTATCGTCACCAAACTTTCTACAATACTTTTCTGCGTTCTGAAAAAGGTCGGCGTCCACTTTTTTCTAAAAGGTAACTGCTAAAATCATAGATATTAATTAAAAACTCGGAAAAACGATAATTTTCGCCATCATTTTTCCTAGTGGCAACAGTCTCGCAAGCTGGAGATGAAAATCTGCTTTATTTCGAAAGTTGTTGCCACTGCTCGCTTTCAAATCCTATAGTTTGTTAATAAAACATTTCTAAGATTTTACGATGAAATAAAAATAGCATTGTCAAACATTAAATACATTAGTCTCGATTCCAAAAATTCGTGAGAAGCCATTTCGATTATTCCCGTCTCCGTACGCCTTTAATCGGCCGAAATATTAATTAAAAACCCTGAAAGCGCTAATTTTCGCATCCTTTTTTCTGAGTGGCAACAGTCTGGTGCGTTGGAGATAAAAATGCCTTTATTTCGAAAAGTGTTGCTACTGCTGTCTTTCAAATCGTAGAGTTTATTAATCAAAAATTTGTAAGTTTTATAAAATCTATACATATAAAGAAGAATGTCTGTTTGTTTGTTCGCGCTATTGATTTCTGAACAATTATGATAAATTGTTTGCCACATTTAATCGAATAAAATTGAAAATAAGTAAAATATTGGATGAAATTTGAGCTTTTACTACCATTTGATTAGAAAGACGAAAATCATTAACACCTGCGTGCCATTGTTGCTGATATAATGAAAGAGAACTAGTTTATTATTCTATCGAAATGTTTTAAGAGGGTTCCATATCGCATCAGACTGAAACATTTATGACTATGTATCGTATTTTTTGCAGCGTTATTAGAGAAGAATTATAGTCGTATCGTTCTTTCTGTTGTTAGATGCATTACTCTCAATCTAACTTAACTGGCATTGGATATTTTCGCTAGTATTTATATAATTTATAGACAAAAGTTAAAAAAATTCTTTTTATAAAAGTTTGTCCACTTCACTAGTTAATGAAACAACAAACAGTTTTATTAAGCGTATAACATAGCTTACTAATTAATTTTTAGATTTTGTATGTATTTCCAGTTATTAAATTCAGACATTAACAGTAGGGAAGGCAAAGTACATAATGAGTTGTCACTGCCTCTTGTTCATGCAAAACACGAGATTTTATACAAACGTATTTGTTCAAATGCGTTACACCTTGGTGGTGAGAAACTGCGGTGAGAAGAAATGCATTAATCCCTACAAAAATAGGCAAATAATTATTTAATGATAATGCACGATAATATTTATACAGAAAAAGGCACTGAGATTTCAAAAACGACATCAAGCTTCCGGCAACGAGTTAATATAACGGCACCTTCAAATTTTTCTCACAAAATTACATTTTTGTTGTCTTAGTTTTATCTTCTTCCTTTTGCGAAAATATCAATAACATAACATGTTATAATTTTAAATGGAATACTTTGAGAACGCTAATGACAAGTATTTATACCGCCTCTGTGGCTTTGTGGGTCAACCGATTAAGACAAAGCGATAGAGGACTGTCTGTTTAAGAATGATGTATTCGTGGAAACCTCTCCATTCGTTTTCATATAACGCAAGAGGAAAAACAGAAATACATACATCCAATATTTTTGCGTTGAACGAAACTCGTGAAGAACTATCGATACCTAGTAATTTTCTTTCCTAGCCAGTGCTGGGACAGATTCCGCCTTTTATTGTGAAAATGGATAATATTCTCTGAAATAATGCGATTTAACTGCTTGAGACTGAATGATGAATTTCTTCATAACATTAAGGGAAAATTGAGACGCTAACATTACAGTAACTGGACATCAGAAGCACAATAAAACCATTTGTTAAACTATTCTTTATGCTTCCTCCCTCCTCCCAAAGTTTGCCATCATTTTTAATGATACTTTAAATGTATTCTCTGTATAATTTATTTCACAAAGCAGATTCCCTAGATATATTTAATATCTGATACGTTTCACTAAAATCTGAAACAACAGCACTTTTACTTTTTTGTACAAAATAAAGTATTATAATCGCGAAAAATTTCGGGAGTCATATTTTAACGAAAATATCCATTTTGACCGTTTACGATTTGAAATATTTTTTTCCGCGACATCTGTACATACGGATAGAACAGAGGACCTTTTTTTTCCAAAACCGCATAGATTCTGACACTAATAAGAGATTATTTTCCTGACATCTGTACGTATTTACATATCTATGTATCTAGTATAACTCAAAAACGAATAGCCGTAAAATGATACAATTCTGTATTTGAGACTGCTACAACACCTCGCTTTGCATCCTGTTCTTCGTTGCAATCAGCAGAGCCAAACACAAATACTATATTCTCATTCTGTAACACGGCTCGATGAATTCAATATTTTTATTCTTATATGTTGGTAAATTGTGCATTTATTGCTTTAAAAGTGATTGAATTACAGTGCTCTTATGATATGGTTAAGATTTTATGCCTTTAGTTAAACTGCATGCAATAGTTGTAGTACTATCAGTAATTTAAACGTTTAAGTGGCGCTAGACCTAATGCGGCTGTCATTTGTTAATATTTGAAAATCGTAGTAGAATGTAGAAATAAGTCAGTTGACACACCAACTTCATTGCCTTTTGCCAGCAGGACCAAAAGTTAACTATTTTATGCATCGAAAGTTTTGTCTTCTTGCCAGTGCACCGAATTGCTTGATTTGGCGTACAAACTTTGATTCTAAAAACTGCTTTTATTTGTATTCGGGTTTTAAAGTTTTCTGTATTTTGCAATTTTTAATGAATGTGTTTTGATTTTTTATATATTGTCTTGTCGGGATGTGAGAACTGAATTGACTGAATAAGAAATATATCTGTAATGAAATTCGAGGAAATTAGTTTAAACGAAATACCTAAAAAATATGCATAATTTAATAGGCCGTACCAGGAAATTATCTGTATCCATATCAGATATTTCCAATGATAAATATCCTCGCATTTGTTGCTAAGTCTTTCTCCTGAATATAATTAGAGCACAACATAATATAACACAAAGAATCAAATTACTACACAAATTTTCCTGATGCATTAATTTTTAAGTTTTCATCGTGCATTAATTTTTCATTTTCTGGAAAGAAATAAATAAATTCTAGTATCTTCTCGAACAACAAAATCTTTCAGATTAAGTAACTTGAAGATATTCCAGATGTAAACTAAAAACAAGTATTTCCTTTTGCATTGTAATTCTACACTAAACTGCACTGTAATTCAAAAGTAACCTAGTAGAATATTTCAAACGAGCTCTTAAACGATGCCTAATCATATTTCTTAATTACATTACATTACTCTTAATTAATGCGTAAAAAAACAGAAATGAGGGTTAACAATTTATTTTCAGTCAATTTCAAGCAACTCTATCCCACGTAATATTTATTGTGTCATAGACGTAACCTTTGATTCAGTAGGAAGTGTGATTGCTACCTTTTTTTCACGAACGGGAAATAACTCATTTAAATCGACTCTTTTTTTGTACTTATTCACGTAAATATAATTTTATAGCAAGGAAAGCCATGCATTTGTTTATCTGCTTAAAATATTTGTTTTCGTGAAGAAGGTAAATAAATAAATAAATGGAGTTTTAAAAATCGATACAAATTTTACTATTTTAAATTCTTTACCAAATTCCCTCCCATTTTACATTAAGTTACAAAAATTTGTCAGAAAAACAAAAAATATTCAACTATCTTCAACTCTTCAATTCTATTCCAAAATTTTGATTTTATAATAAATGTGATATATACTTCTTGTCATAGAAACGATGGACATTTTATTTATATAAATAATGATTTAATCTCATGTTATCCTATTTTGTTTCATAATAGTCCCTTTCCGGAATTCACTAAGAAAAGCAACTAAGGACTATTTGAGTGGATAAAACCAGTAAAATGTACTAAAATGCCTCATTTGTCAATGAAGGAAATGGTGTACAAGCAGTTTATAGTTTTCTTTGTTTTTCTTAATTCCAGACAGTTTCGCATAGAAAATATTTCAAGAAGTCTTCTTTTAATGTACACTGCGCAAGAAAAAAAAAAAAAGTTCTATTTCTCCCGTTCTACTGGGCCGATTGACGAAACTGAACTTGCGTTTTCCATGTCTCTAAAGCGCGACTTAGGATATGTATTAGATTTATATACAGCGTTGTTCTAGTATAGGTATTTAGGTATTTTGACTCAAAATACGACTTTTTCTGAAATAACACGCCAATTGTTCTCCGCGTTTCGATTCTACAACTCAAATGGTGCCAAAATGTTTTGTAAAAATCGCACGAGTAGTTTTTCATACACTTGCAAAAAATTTGAGTTTTTAATTCAAAATGTTCTAAGATATACGTGAATTTACATATTGGCGTGTTTTGAAATTTGGCATAATCGTTACAAGCGATAGTAACGCCAAATGTAGTTTACGCACTTTGTTAAAGTTGTTGGAAAGTAATGAAGGCGAACTTTTTTTCCGTTCGTGTACAATGGAAAAAGCAAAGGAAAATAGGTTGCTATAAATTAAGAAGTTCGCCAAATGAATAATTCTTGGCGCAAACTGAAAAAAATGCACCGAATTAATTTTTTTAATTACTCAGTAAATTTCGATTCAAATTTTGTAAAATTTAATATTTAGGCATAATTTGAGTTGTAGAATCAAAATGTAAAAAAATTGGCATGTCATTTCAGAAAAAGTCAGATTTTGTGTCAAAATACCTATATTAAAACAATGCTGTATATAAATCTAACACATATCCTTCGAGGTTTCGAGATACGAAAAACGCAATTTGAATTTCGTCAATCGGCCCAGTAGAACGGGAGAAATAGATATGTCCCATTTTTTTCCCTTGCAGTGTACATTACTTTCAAATGACTTGATAATCTAGCCTACTACAAAAAGAAGACATTTGATTTTGAATTTTGAGTATTATAACAAATATTTAAATATTAGCTTTTTTCCGTTAAGTTAAATGATAGGATATAATATATGTCTTTTCCTATTACGTAAAAAATAGAATCAGATCACATTTTAGGTAAAATGCAACTTCAGACTAACTTCCTGTTTTGGTCTAAAGTTAGACAATCGTTAGATTAAAAGCTGTATTTTGTTTATATTTGAATCTAAAATTGGCGTGCTTCGTGTGATTATTATCTCTGAAATAACTTTTATTGCATTAAAATATCAAGCATGCTTCTACTTATAAATTTAATGTTATAAGTAGTTATGTTATTACTAACTGTAGTATTATGGTAACAGTCCTTTACCTGCAATGGCAAAATAGAGATATTGTTTACTTTTATAAACTGTTGTTTTGTGCTGATGGTTAATTTTTGTTTCCATTCCGGAATAATCTGTTTTTTTATCTTTCTCAAATATTACTTTATTCAGTGACAAAAGCTGGTTATCACAGTCTGTTACCTCAGTATTTAAACTATGATATGAAAATTGTAGAACATTAGAAAACGATATGACCATAGAAATACTTTCATTGATATATATTTATTCAGAGGTCAAATTTATCCATATTGTGCTTAATCATTATTTTAGTCTTATACTAAGGGCTGTTTCAGTTCTTGTGCATTATTTGAGTTTGCATCATGAACAAAATAGCTTAGAATTTACTATTTTAGAATATAATGGAATTATTTTTAATGATTATACTTTTCCTTTCATCTTTCTTTTTTCTAATCCGCTACTTTCTGAATTCTTTCTTGGATAAACTTGTTTGAACTTTAGTTAATTGCGAAACGATTTCAAACTTTTAACTCAAAATTTTAAATTTATTTGGAAATAACCTAGTCCAGATGTAAACTCGCTATCGTTATACCGCATGATTAGAATCTCCATTACCGGAATCCGTCTTGATAGATAAAAATTAGATTTTTATTCCAAAGGGGCAGTTTTGCCCAGAAGGATTATTAATTTCGTTTTGGCATTTTGCGTTGATTCGATAAAAGCGTTCAATCAGTTTTCAAACTGTTAGCACTAAATATTATCGCCTGTGTTATATTTAAAGAAATTAAATGATTAAGAATCTGCATAAATGTATACGTATATATTTCTTGCATTGTGATAAAACAATGCAAGAAATATCCACGTATACTTCTTGCATTGTGATGAAACAATGCAAGAAATATATAATATATAATATTCAAATTATAGTATATAATATTCAAATAAGAAATATATAATATTTAGAAATATATAATAAACAAGAAATATATAATATTCAAATTATAGTTTAATACCTAGAGCCATTAAACTTTGAATATTGAACGTTTCCACACGAATATAGGCATCTGGAAGCCCACATTTGAAATTTGGAATTTGTTTTATTATCGATTTCATATTTTGTAAAACTGTAAACGAATTTTTGATTAACAAACTCAAGGATTTCAAAGCGAGCAATGGCAACGTTGTACAGAAAAACATTTTTATCTCCAGCGCGTGACACAGCGTATCGGAAATTCTAAAGGTATGCTCATTTTAAAATTGTTTTGCGATATTTCTCTTGAACTGAATTTTATGGCTTAAGCTCGAAGAACATGATATTTAATAAATAAAGGTAACACACGAAATGTTAAAAGAACGCCCCTTTGGACGTAATTTAAAATCTGAAACCTTTCAGATATTTCTTTTTTTCTTTGCTTTTTATTGATTTAAATAACTGAAATCCGAAAACTCTGCAAGCAGCGGCGGTTTTTATTTTTTCATATTTAGTTGTTTGATAGTACGTAATTTTAAGTAATATCTAGTTAAATTCCACGTTTCATCTGTATTGTTGGAGTATTATTTTACTAACTGTAAAATAATAATTCGTCACAGCAAAGGAAAGTAAAACGTGTCAGTAGATAGCTAAGTAAGTAGATAGCTAAGTTTATAGTATATTCATATATATTTATGTATATATATAACAAATAAACCAAAGGAAGAAAAAATATATAATTAACACCTTTCTCCGACATACGTTAGGAATCTCATCTTCATTTGTTAGGTTAGTATCAACAATGATCTGAACTCAGATTGCTATGAAACAGAAACGGAAATCGGATATTAGAATTCTTGATAGCCCCACGGTTTGAAATGGCTAATTTGGGGAAATATAACGACGACGAATGTGAATCCGATAATGATTACGAGCAAATTCGGAGTAATAATAACGATGTAAATGTAATTTAGGAACTCAAGATGCGATTTGCATCTGGTGCTTGCGAAAGTTCACTGGATTGTAAATAAATGGAAATGAATTGATAGTTTTGATTTTTAAAGACAGCTTTGTAAATTTAAAATCGTACTTATTCCCGATCTAAAAATTTATTTCACGAATATTAAGTAACAATATAACTACATCACTATTTTAAGTAGAAATGGAATCTGATGGAGTGCATATACATCGATGTAATCTCCTTTTTTGACAAATAAGGAGGAAAAGTTATAAAGAAAAAAGATTTAAAACCAAGTAAAAGAGAAAAGAAAAGAAAATCCGAAAGGTTTCAGATTTTAAAATACTTCCAAAGGGGCGTTTATTTAACATTTTGTGTGTTATATTTATTTATTAAATATCCCGTTCTTCGCACTTAAACCACAAAATTCAGTTTAAGAATAATATCGCAAAATAACTTTAATTTGAGCATATCTTTAGAATTTCAGATACACAGTCTCCCACGCTGAAGATAAAAATGTCTTTTCTGTACAACGTTGCCATTGCTGATTTTGAAATCCTTGAGTTTGTTAACCAAAAAATTCGTTAAAGTTTTACGAAATATGAAATCGATAATAAAACAAATTCCAAATTTGAAATTTAGGCTTCCAGATGCCTATATTCGCAGCAGGATTCAAAATTGGATCTCTCTACGTACCGTCGTTTTATCCCAATGCGAGAAACATATATACATTTATGCAGATTCTTCATTATTTAATTTCTTCAAGTATAATACAGGGTGAAAACATTTGGAGGCTAGAATTTGAAAAGTGAAACGGGCATTCAGAGCGATTCGACGCAAAATCGCAAAACGAAAATAATAGTCCTTCAGAGACATTTTATCCCCTTTGAATTAAAAATCTGTGTAAAATATGCGTAAACAGCGCTGTGTTCATCAATTAACAGATGTTAAAAGCGATTTATTTAAAATGTCTGGTCGTGGTAAAATTAATGTTAATAACAAACCGTGCTTAAGAGAGAATTAGCAAAAAATAATTTAGAATGCAAGAACTTCATAAAGACGCGATTCCAACACTGTAGGACATGAAAATATATATGTATACCAAGTACTTTAATCAATAATTAAATAAATGTATTTAACAATTAAATGAGAAACTTTCTGAAAACCTTTGAAAGTTTCTAATTTCTATTCTTCGTGCAAGTTTTTGATAAACTTTTGTAATTCCAAAGATTCAATGAAAAGTTAAGATAAGAATGATAAAAATTTGTGAAACATTAGAAATGATAAGAAATGGTCTGCGGACAACACTAGAAATCATAGAACAATATAATATTAATATACGTAATAATGCGAAGCTATGCATATATATATATATATGCATGATATATTTTCAAAAGTCAGTAGAAATTTTTTGCAAGGATAATGAGAGCAAAGTTTAAAAACTGAGTCGAAATGCGCATAAGCTGCAAGTTCGTAAATCGTGAAAAGATATTTTTAAGGAGATGAGGTAGTTTAAATGGCTCGTTTACAGTAAATTTCTAGTGAAGGTCCTAATCATTTAGAATCTCGCAAAAAGTCGCGCCCTAAGGTAGTACAAGTAAACATTGGACAAAGGAAGTCATTGAAAGAAACAAATGTAAAATATTTTAAAAGTAAACAAAGATCTTCCGAGTTCAAAGCTTCAAACAGAACTTATCAAGGGAAAAGTGATTTGAAGCCTTGTACCGAGTTGATCATTAAGTTTCGAATGTAGGTTTCGTTCCTCTCAGACATTTAAGATAAAGCGCGAAACAATTGAAATATTTTCTCTATTTGGAGTTCTTCGTTTAGAGTCTCTCATATGCTCAAATCTCTTCCCTACCAACATTCGCAACTCTCGAAAGGAACATAAACGCTAATGAACTCAGTAAAGTAAAAATCAATAAAGCAGAATTCATAACGACATATATATACGTACAAACAATGAAAACTAATTTTTAAAAGGGTAATGTAGAAATATAACTACGCTACTAAAAATGCAAAAATGATATACAATCATATACAAGAAGTTATTATTAAAAATCATGAAAACCATCAGGTAAGGTCGAAATATAAAACCTAAAAAAAAAGAGAGGTTCGAATGTGTGAAGGATTAGCTTTAATTCGCGCGATGCAAAAAATAATTCTGTTATGAGATAAACTCAGGATATATAAAACGATTGGATAAATTGGAGTCGGTTCGGAGAAAATTCATCCAATTGGAGAAAAAGTGGTAACGATGCTTCTTTGAAAAGCAGATAATGAGGTCGAAAAATTAAAGTTCGATGATCAAATAAATCAATTCAAGAAGCAACCTGCAAGAAAAAGTATCAAAGAGACTCAGATTGAACAAAGGTTCAGACATGTTCCAAAAAACATGAGCTGATGTAGAATGTAGAAAAATATTTTAAAAAACGGAAACTATTAAATCCTCAAAGTAAAAGTTAATAAGTTGAAACAAATGAATAACTCTAAACTAGAAAAACGGTAGAAAACGCCTAAACACTTAAGATTAAGCTAAATCCATATAAGGCTACTAAAATAAGTTATATATATATATATGATATAATATCAGTGGCGTAGCTACGGTGGGGTAAGGGGTCACATTCGTCACTTGGCGCAGATCCCAGTGTGCACCAAATTAATGTCACGAAATTTTTTAATGAAATGTTTTCCATTCTAGGCACAGAGAAAGGAGCGCAAAATCTTCAGTTGTCCCCGGACGTTGAAAACCCTAGCTACGCCTCTGTATAATATGATGACAAACATTAGAAATGATAAGAAGTGATCTACAACACTGAAAATTTAAAGTTTTAATATGAGCAAAAATTAAACTATAGTGACTGTAAAAGAGGTGTTGACAAATGATTCATGAAGAAACTAGAAATTGGAAACTTTATAATGTATTTCTCCCGCCTCCGTAGCATGCCGTCGCGGTGTAATGGTCAGGACACTCGGCGCGTATTCGAGAGTTCCAAGGTTCGAGTTGCGGCGAGGGCATTGCTCATTTTTCATGTCTCTTAAAAAAATAACCGAATAATTCTACTGTGGCGCCCGAACTCAAAAAGGTGGTGGATGATGATTATTCACCACCAGAATTTGGCGATTGTGTTCCCTAATCACAAATAGCCCTTTAAAAGGGGGGTATATAAGGTATTTCTCCCGTCTTCTTAGCAGGCTTTCGTGGTACAATGGTCAGCACACTCGGCGTGTATTCGAGAAGTCCGAGGTTCGAGTCCCGGCGAAGGCATTGCTCATTTTTCATGTCACCTGTTTCGAAATAACCCAATGTCTCTACAACTTATAAATCAAAAAAACTTCTTAACTGATTTAATTCGTTTAGAGAGATACAGCTAATTTAAAAATCAGCTGAAGAATAATATCATGTCCTAATGAGGTTTATTGATAAGTACGACGATGAATTAACATAGCATTAACGGTGGCAGAACATCTAATTTTCCCACCGTCTAACTGAATTTCTATTTCTTTCAATAAATCTGAGAACATTCAGCTCCTTAAAACATTTAAAAAGACAACAGTTGCTTCTTTATTGATTTTATCCATTTTTTCGCTTAGTAATGTATCCGGTAATTCATCCTGTCCAACAAATTTTCTTCAGATTAGTAATATCCCTTATTGGACCAAAAGAAACTTTGAAATTGGTTTGACTTAAAGTAAGCTCTCATGATATTATGTGGAATGAAAGGGGCTTCTACAAGAAACTTTCCGTTACTAAGGGATTCTTAGTGAAGATTAAAGTTGTCAAGACACTTTTCGTCTCATCAAAGCTGAGTGTGAAGAAATACTGAAAGCAGATTGCTGTTTAATATGGATCAATTTACGTGAGATCTTCCGCATTTAAGGTCTGGAAACTCTTTGATCCTTTCTACTAAACAACTTCCAGATCTTCATCTGACTTTTCGTGAGTGGAAAATATCTATTCTCGATCGGAAAATCTCTAATTTTTGAATCATATACAAGAATAAGTATCAAACCGAATTACAGTTTTAGGAGAGATTATGTTTTGTAATTTACGAAAGGCAGTTCAGTTGAAAATGCTGAAGTCCGTATACGTTTCTTAACAAGACACGGGTGAATGAGTTCACAACTTCTGGAACTTCTTTCATAAGTAAATCTTTAAACCTGAAAAAATTCAGAAATCAATTTATTGTCTTATGTTTTCGAAATTCCTTTAAATCCACGATATTTTTGACTGGGTAATGTTCTATTAAATCTGATCCTCTAATCATTGAACTTTTCCTCTTCTCCCCCCTCAACAATCTGGAAACAACTTCACATAATTATATTGTATTTCACTGTCCCTTTGAAAACAAAAGAATGGTACTGGGCGTGATGATTATTTATATAAATAAAAACATCCTAAAATTTTTAAAACTAATCGTTAAATTTTCTTGATTTGAATCTTCAAAGTTTCGAATCCTTCATTACTGTGGAGTTATTAGTATATTTGAAGTAGGAAACAATAAAAATAAGCAATGCTCTCGCCAGGACTCGAACGTGGACCTCTCGAATACGCGCCGAGCGTGCTACCATTATACCACAAAGGCATGTAGAAAGGAAGAAGAAACTACATTATAAATTCCCCCTTTTAAAACGCGACTGGGGATGAGGAGCCTCAATCGCCGAATTCTGGTGGTGGAGAAGTTCGGGCGCCACTGTAGATTCATTAGCATTTTTGAAGTAGGAAACAAGAAAGATGAGCAAAGCTCTCACCGAGGCTCGAACTTGGACCTCTCGAATAGGCGCCCAGTGTGCTACCGTTACATCACGAAGGCACGCAGAAAGGAGGGGAAAAATAGCTTATAACGCTAATAAAAAAAAAAAAAAGCACTCATTGAAAATTAAAGTTTTAATATGAGCTGAATTTAAAATCTATGTCTAAACAAATATAAGTTGAGAACACTGCTTTTAAAAAGAGACTTGTGTTTATTAAGAAGATGCAAAGAAAAAATAGTGAATGGATTGCATAATTAATTCTGTCACACTGAGGATATAATCTCGAAACTTCTGATTTCAACTTTATTTGACAAAATATATTCAGGAAATGTTGAACGTTTTTGTTCATACAAATCTATCTAAATTAAAACAAGTTCAGAGGATTATTTCAAAAATTAATTTGGATAATACCTAAGATGCAATTCTAAATTCTCTCCAGAATACATGTAGCGTTACTCAGTGCTTTACGATGAGAAAGCGGCGATCCAAGCAACTGCAATATACGTATTTTTTTTTAAATGAATGCCTTTTTTGGACTTAAATGCCAACCGATTATTATGAAAACAAATGAAGAGTAGTGAATTTTTACTCTTGATGTTCGAAAAGGGTAGCTATCATGGTTATTTTCTCTGCGCATAGGCCTGTCGATGGATTGGATCATACAGCACATGCTTCCAAATGGAAAGCTTTGCAAAGTAACGTAACTGAAAAAATAGTATGAGAAGATTTTCAACACTGGGAATGAGACAGTTGGACAAATATAATAAATCAGATGTTTTATAAGGTCTCTGTACAACAACAGTTCTCCGCAAAGTAAAATATTTATAATAAGCAATGAAAAATTTCCATACATTTCCATTCTGCATCAAAAATTCGCTTCCTGCATTCAGATTTTAAAGATCCAATTTACCGACATAAATTTTATTTCCAAATTTATGACGGATAAAAAAATCTGCATTCTTCAAATGACTATATGTAAAAACTACTAAAGATAGGTTGCCCGTTTTGGACGATTAGTGGGTCGGCATAGAATAACACAATACTCATTATTAAAATTGTTTTAGACTCCTATAAGGTATAGAGGTAATAGGATTTAATATAAATCCTATTACTTCTGCGATATATCCACGTAAAGGTATAAAGCAATTTCTGTTTTGTTTTTTAAATATAATGAACACTTTGACAATTGAAGTTTGATCTACGTCTCCAATTCGGTCCTCATTGTCAAAATAGGTGGACTTCTATTCACAATAAATTGCCACGTCAAAAAAAATGAAAACATCTAATAATGTCCACAAATGCACTCAATGAATAATGACCAAACTAATGATATACTAAACCTAATGACAAAACAAATGATATATTAACTTAAGCATAATTTCCTGAGAAATAAATTACACATTTTAAATTTATAATTAATTTTGTGTAATATTTAAAAATACTATTATCAATAGATCAAATTTAAATCTGAAAGATAAACTTGAAACATTCTTTGAAAATTGAAAAATTTAAAACACAGCTGAACTGCAACTTCAATTTAACATAAAATAAGCATGGATTTAAAACATTTTGCAGATGATGCTTTTATTAACATCAAAAGGAAGTATGCTAGCACAATAAGCTTCATAGATAAGAAAATTTCCAATACTTTTATTTTATTATTAGATAAAATATTCATATGCGATTATAAGGAAAAATACAAAACATTTATTTTATTAGTTGTAATAAAGTATATTTAATTGTTTTCTGTTAAAAAAATGGCTATGAGAGTTCATACGATACTGGAAATATAGATTCATATATAAATTCTTTCATATATAAATACCACAAGGAAAATACTACTAGAAAATAAAATGATATTTATTTCTTCCTATTAAGTTGTTCGTTTCGCCCATTCTTGAAGAAAATCAAGAAGAGCTTTGAGAAAGTTTGGCGAAGACCTCGACCTGTTAAGCTCATCCATTATTTTAACGGTGGGGTAAAGAAAAGCAAATTTAGGTTGAATTTTGCAATATAACATTTAAAGAAATTAATGCTAAAATAAATGGAGAACATTATAAAAGAATCTTAATGGTTTCATTTACAAAAGCGGGAAAATCAGGATTGCTTCTGTGGGTGGATATTGTATATTCCTCAAAACTTTAGTAACAGACTTTATTGAATGAATTAAGATTTAATTATGTATTAATGGGAAAACTGTGATTTAAGGTTTAAAATATTGTTGCGTTTATACGGGTTCGTGGATTTGAGAGTATCCGATGAAAACACGATGCAGAACAATAAAAAGTACAATTTATTTACAAGAATCACTATTTACAGCACAGTTCCAAAATTACCTTTACAAGCGACGAAAATCTACAATAAATACGCTGAAACAATCAGCAACACAGCTTCAGGCTGTAACTGTAAAGGCAGCTTCACGGCAACACTAAACTTATAATAAACACCGTGGAACAATCACCAATACACTGTCAAGCTATACTGTAAAGGTAGCTTCACGGCAAAGCACTATCTCGACCGCTTTCCGTTCACAAAACTCTCGCGTAGCTTAGCACTTACAGTAAGCAGCGGTTCTCACAACTAATCACACTCTTAATCACACTACTAATCAGACACTGCTCGCAACACTTCACAATCTTAATCACACCCATCACACTCTAGCAATCTCTCAGAAACGCAAGGGTTTATATAGCTTTTAACTAGGTGCCACAGGTTTCGAGAAATATCTCGACAGGAAATTATTCTAGAAGCTTCCCGATTGGACCATGGGATATCGCCTATTTGGTCGCCAAATGGGAGATAAAGTCGCCAATCTGGCAACCCTACCATACACTATTTTATGGCAACCCTAGTGCTATGCCGGAAAGCTTACATACAGGCGCAACCGCCGAATTTTTCGCAACACTCTGAAGGAAAGGAATTTAAACCAAAAACTTACTACAGTTAAAATACAATACCACGCCGAACAAATATTAATTTAGAAGTCAAATAACAAAAATCAGCGTTATATTTTCAAATTTTCACAGGACTAGTGAAAATTTGAAAATATAACGCTGATTTTTGTTATTTGACTTCTAAATTAATTATTACAGTATTTTCTAGGTATATCAGGTAACATTTTCTTAACTTGGACACTTCTAGGTGAGAAACTCACTTCATGTCGCGTGCATGGTGTTTATTTTAGTTACTACAGAAATTAAAACATTCAAACATAAATAAATAATATTAATCACAAGGTTATATATTTTAAAAGGCGTGGTCTTCGTTTGCACTATGTAAAAACTTTCAGTAGACCCAGGAAACGAGAAAAATGAGCTTTTATGGGGTAACCTGGAACCACTTGGACCACTTGTTATATTAAGACATTTTCATAGGTTTTGCTTTCTGCTCTTAATTTAAAGAGACATATATTAAAAATACAATTATCAATTAATCTATGACTGACTTTGAGATTATCAATGGAAATCAAAAAGGTGTTCTCTGCCATGGGTAACACTGAACACTGATCCATTCTATTCGATAAAGATGTATGATACGCGGATGTATTAGACAGGAGATAACCCAAGGCTACATAAATGGCCATTGAAAAATTTCAGATAAGCAGTTCTTGCGCCTCAATGAACGTTGATGAACGAAGGTGATAAAGTTGATCACACTGGTTTTACAGCTTGATGTGGTAAGTAGATGTAGCAGTCAGATGAATGGATTGATAGCTTTTACTGGCAGGCATTTGGGCTCCATGAAACAGATCTAACGCCTTGCTATGCTGACCTTTGCCGCATCTCGGCACTCCTGTCAATTTTTACTTCCGCCAGTACGATTCACTGCATGAACGTCATGCCTGATTCGTTGTCAGCTTCTACCACATCCGTTAGTGCCAGTGTTCCTAAAATCACCCCCTAGACTTTTGATAATTTAAATACAATTTCATAACCTGTTCTTTTTAGCACTGCGCAGAAGTTGGGAGGTTGGGCTCAAGGGTAATTTTACGCGTTAAAGTGTGCATGTAACTAAACTAAAAAATTAAACTAAAATTTAAATGGATTTAAAGAAATTGTCAGACATGTCATCACATTTTAAGACGGTATAATTAAAGTACTTTAATGTAAAAAAATATGCACTAAAAAGGGTGGCACATCACTCTGTGGTAGATAACATTCGACCAAGAAAAATAAATTAAAGAAAAGAAGCGCAACAGTCAGAACAGAAATTAAGGTAATTGTAACTAGAAAACGATTTATTTCAGAGACTTATTTTGCTTTTATCTGTTACGTAGTTCGTCTGAACAAATAATATGTAGTTTTTAAAGTTATCAAATTCACTTCATACCTGTAATTTTAAAATCAAGCTTCAAATAACTGGAAATATCTGAAGTTCCTGAATGAACCAAAATTTTACTTTACCTCTCAAAATCAAATATTGTCTAAACTTAGGAAGCTCACTTCTTAGGTCCTTTCATAAAACGCAATGGAACAGAAACGAAAAATCTAATTATGACAAATACATTGCATTTTTTTCAAGCTAAAAACAAAGTTCATTTTTCTCAATTCTTAACAGCATTAAGCGATCGTTAAACTTCTCTAAAGAAGCTGACAGCTGTGTGGATCGGTAGCTCATTTGACGTCCTTTACGCTTTGATATCTTATTCCCTAAAGGGTACGTTGCTATTTCCTGAAGTGAAATTCTTGAAGAACTCTTTTCACTCTGGGCAAAAGGAAATGGTCTGTTAGAATGACGTTGAGTAAATCACAAACGTGTATGAAATCTATTGTTTGTCAGAACTTTCGCTAATAGATCAGAATGCACAATTGTGTTGCGTGTAAGAGAACTAACATAGTTCCGTCTTGACGGGTGCACCTCAAATTTTTCTACTTTAAAAAAATAAGTTTTAATAAAATGGCTTTAGATATCCTTTGAAAACATTTTATCCGCTAAAAATCTTTATAACGAATTCATCCCTCTGAGATATTAATAAGTAGAGCTATCCTATCGTCATGTTTGAATAAATTCGGGTAAGCTATAAGTACGCTGCGAATTTACAGCAGCACACTTCTTGCAACACAACTTATAAAAATCATATTCTATTGTATAATCGCACTGAGCATTACGATACTTTTATAACTTTAGCGTACTAAGTATTAAAATACAAAAGTCTCAGCACAGAAAATTCCAAAACATTAAAAAAAAAAAAAAAAAAAATAAAAAAAATATGTCGAGATTTCGACTTTTTGTGGCAAGAGTGAAACGACATTCTCCGACACTCTTCCAGATTGTAATAAACTCACATTTTAAGGAAAGGGGTTTTTACATATATTGCATTAGAATAATATGCGAAGATTAAAAGATAAGCTTAAAAACTTAAAAGCAGAAGCTCAGAATATACGCCATTACTGCGCCAAATAGTTATGTAAAGCATTTTTAAGTTAAGACGCCCAGATAGTACGGTGGTTAGTACGGTTCCGAAGGGGCCGGGTTCGAATCCGGGAGAAGGCGTGGATGTTTGTAAATGTATAGTGTCTGCGCGGCATCGGGAGTCTCTCTAAAGATTAGGTGAGTAGAAAATCCTCTCAAGAGGTTGGTGGTAGGGGAAAAGGGGCGAATACCCCCGGACATGTCTCCCTAGGTCTCTCCATCAAAACTGGGATGAATTTTATGGGCTGTTTCTGATGCGAATGTCATACAAGTTAGATAAGTCACTACACGGCACCAACAATTTTTACGAGATTATTCGGAAAACTTGATATTCCACGGGATTATTAGGAAAGATTGTTATTTTGGAAAGCTTCAAAATGCTGCTGTATAATAAACATGTCCGCATTTTTATGCAATTTGGTCGAAGTTAGAAAGGAAGGTAGGATATTCAGCATACGAGTACTGACACGCTTACACAGATGAGTTGAAGAAAATCAACTTTTCACAAACGTGCGGGCACTTTTTTGCCGAGGAACCGCTACGCAAATAGGATTTTAGTTTATTACTGTCATCAACAAATTAAATGAAAATTATATTTTCATAGCAATACTCGACATAAATCTTTCCCCACATTTATAAAGCCGGCTTTCTCTCATATGAGAAACTGATCTGCATAATGGTGCAGACAGATTTATGCCGTGCATCCTTATCAACTATTTTATCTTTTCGGAAAATGGCAGATTTGCTTAAAGGTGCTGGCACCTTTATACCGGAATGCTTTATAAAAGCGTTCCATTATTTCTTCCTGGCTCCAGTCGATTTAAAATGTCTTAAAAATCCTAATAATTCAAAATTGCAGAATTTTAAAGCTGCACCATCATTAAGGCAAAGTGTTAAATGCGGTTTTAATTTAGATATTCGTAGCAAACATTAATAGTGGAAGTACTAAATCATATTTCTAGGGTTTCATAATTTTAAGAGAAACAGTCTATAAATTGAGAGTAATCCAAGCTATCTCTACTAAACCTTTCGCATTTTTTCTCTAAAAACTTATGCGCAAGCATTCCATTACCATAAGAAATTCTATTCTTCCCCAATGCTTTATTCTTATTCTGCCTTTACCCATGCATGTTCTAAAACATTTGTAGCGTGTCAGACTGTTTTTTAATTCGCCTAAAATTCTCCCCCCCCCCACTTAATGTTTCCTGTTTTTAAAATAAAAGCAAATTTTATAGGCCCTCCACTCTCGGGATCAGTAAAGCTTCTTTTTAGGTTATAAGATTTTTATGTACCATTGTATTAGTATTTAATCACATTGTCTGTTTGCTAAATTCTTTAGGATATTTTAATAACTGGAATGCTATTAATTAAATTTAATTAAATTACGCGAAGCTTTCCGTACAAATATTCAAAATAAAATCATGTCGATTAACCAAGTCGATAAATAATATCAAGTCGCAAATGAATCAAGTATCAAGATAATATCAAGTCGATAAATAAATCGAATACTGTTTTTATGCGTGCCACATTAAACACAGCATTTCAGTAAACCCATTTTTAAGGCAAAATTACATAAATAAAGCAATTTAATAAATTTCAATGCGAAAATATATTAGTCATTTCATATTCATTTTGTTCACATAATAGAAAAAAGTTTCAAAATTTTTAACAGTAAATAATTCATAGTAATAAACAAAATATATTCCCTTTCTGAATATCTGATCCTTGACCTATTAACCGGTTGAATGGATTGCCATTCAATAAACATATAAATAAAATCCTTCTCTTTAAACAGTGAGACAGTGACGTATCTCATCTATCTGCTCAGACTTAGAGACAAAGACGTCAACATCACCACTTTGGCTGAACTTGGTCGAGAAGAGCAAATCTTACAGTACAGTAACTTCGGATAGACCAGCCATACTATACAGACTCGGCTATAAAGATAGTTTGGTCAACGTTATGTTTTTTGGTAGAGATCTTAATTGCGCACAGTAGATGGCTGCTCCATTATCGATGAAAATGTGTCCCAAACTTGAAAGGTATATTATATCCCACATAAGGCATATATCGCTACGAACTAAAAAATGCTGTATATCTTATCATACAAAATAAGGTATAATGTCTGGTATGAAAATAACAAGAATGACAAGAAGCTATACTAAGTAACGTATTCAATGCAGTTTTACTTTCCAGTTTTACCTTAAAGAGTAAAAAGTACGATTTCAAGCCTCAGTTTGGTGGTCACGCGTACCAATGGCTTAAACTAATACAGGAATATTTGATTAGAATATCAAAAAACCAGGGATCAATGGATATCTCGATTGATTTTCTTATCAATATACATAAAATTATAGCATACAGGCACTTTGTAAATGCATAAAGTATATAAAATTCTACCAAACAAAAGTTCAATTTTGCTTCATTTTTAAACCTGCATAGAATGATAAGCTTATTTTCCGTTTATAGTATTATAGTTTTATTCCATCGTTTCTAAATATTCGAGGAGAATTACAGTAAAAAGCACTGCATGAAAAACCTACTCATTGTCATACGCTGTACTGTCAAGTGTCACCTCAAGTATTATAGTACTCTAAAATGCTTTACTTTCATTACATATGCGCATAATTCAACCCCATACAAACAGAAACTGTGATAAATTTTTCATACATCAATAGTCCTCCATTTGCATTTTAAAACTGCCTGTAAAGGATTTTAAAAGGCTTCTTCCCAAAACAGCTATTGTACACTGGAAGTATTTCAAATTTCTCTAGAGTACCCTATTGGACTAGATCCATGTTGCAAAATCAATTCACTGAAATAGACTGAAGTATTCTGAAAAATTTCGATATATTTCATTTCTCTTTAAAGTTCGTACTACCATATAGTGAAAATGGAAACGACAAAAACTATTTATATCGAGGAATATAAAAGTTTAATTTATCATTGAAATTCACTAGCAGTTTCACACTGCAAAGAATTTAATGCTTTGAAGTTTCTCGTATCAAGATATATAGGAGACGTTACAATTCATTTTATTCTTCTTTTGCTGCTAGTTCTTCTATAGAATTTTGAAATAATTATGTTTTCAGATGGTTTAATTTTGTTAGTTATTTCTGAATTGATGTTCTCGTGCAAATAAAAAAATGCAGAAAAATATATTTTATTCCGAGCAAAAGGTTTGATGCTCAGAGTTCTGGAGTCCTTGGTGGAGTGAAAAAGTATTCATTATATCAATTAGTTCCATTATATCAGTTAGCTAGTTACTCATGACCAATATTTAGGAAAAAAAATTGATATGGCTAGCATGTGATCTTCCATCAATTCCATATTTTAAATAGCAACGAGCTTTAAATCAAGTATCACTTCCTGTTGATCGCTTGTAAACAAAGTCTAATTCGTTGTTAATAATTAGAAAGGTTTTTAATGCAAAATTTGCGATTATGTTGCATTAGGTAAAATTGGCCTTGTAAAAGGTATTTTTCTAAACTTTACATCAACATGACCAAATTTTTACTCTCTTTATACTCTTAATTTTATCCTATTGGACAGTTGAATTAATTTTTAATTAATTTTAACTGCTTTCGACGTTGAACGAATGAAGATTCCATTTTGTTCACGTGACTTAGAACGCTGAACGTTACTGTATGCGCCAACGCATTTTGACTTTAGGCCTGACATGTAAAAATAATTGTTATAAAACGTGCTTTTTATCTCAACATTTGGATTCTTGTATATATATATATATATATATTCTTGTATATATATATATACAAGAATC
>KK119181.1:61483-78539 GCA_000611955.2 Stegodyphus mimosarum
GAGGAAAGTATTTTCTATAGGATGAAAAGAATTACGGTCCTCAGCAGTTGTGGTTGCATACTGCCAGAAAGATCGAATGTTATTTCAAGGTCTGCCATGGAAAAAATAGGAGCAACTATCGAAATTTACTCATGTAAAAAGATATATTAGTTGACATTTTAGCTTTACACATTTGAGTTGTTTCGATAAGCAGGGAGAGCGCTAGAGCCGATGCAACTCGTGCTGCAGCTCCGAGCGGCAAAGTTTACGGGCGGCAAAATATTTATAATTTAGGAAGGAACCGGGAGGCAGAATTTCGGAGTTGCAGGGTTTGAACGGGTAGGCAAAAACTCCTAAACCGGTTCTGTTGATACGTTTAGAAATATTTAACAAATATATTGTAATAATACTATAAGGTAGTTTTCCCTCTTTCTCGTAGGCCTTCGTGGTGTAATTGGAAGCATACTCGACAAGTATTCTAGAGGTCTAGGGTTCGAGGCCCGGCGAGGGCAGTGCACATTTTTCCCGCTTTGCTTCAAAAAAACCTAATATCTCTACATCGCCGTGTATGCGTACTGTACTTCTTAATATGTTTAACTAGTTTGTACATGTTTAATGATAATACAACAACAAATATAACCTGCAATAGCGGGAAATAATAAAAACACCTTTTTGAACATTGAAATGAAAGGAATATTTATTATTTTTATTACCATATTATGAAAGGATAATTATATTTGAAAAAGGATGAAAAGATTATTTATTCATTTCTCTTTTAATTCCTTCGTATAGTTTTCACTTAGGAGAAGATTATACTAACTTAAAAAATGATTCTGAACCACTGTTAAATTAACGACATGGAATTTGAAGTATGAGAATAGCCCCTCGGAATATAAATTATGGATTCAAATGTTCAGAGTTTATGTTATTATTATTTATCATGCGTCTAGTTATCAAGAGATATTTATAAACATCGTAAATAGTGATGACTGATTCAAAAACGGAGTTTGTTGGATATGAACCTTGAGCACCAAAGACGCAGCTCGACATCACAGAGCACCATTCCTAATTTGATAGAGACAATCCCGCGAATGAAATATAAAAGTTACATGCTTCCCCCCACTTTAATGAGGCTAGTTCTCACTCACTATAAATTCTATACGCGAAGGCACAATTGCTCACAGACGTATATATCTCATCGTGGAATTGTAAGCCTAGAACATCAAAGCTGATGCTTTCCTCGTTAACACTTGTATGCCAGCCAGTACGCACAACCGATAATTTTAAAACTTGAAAGCCATTCTATTTCTTAATTCCTCTTCCTGCGTTTAGCTACGGAAACGACTTGGTTACCTGACTTAGTAAGAGTGGCTTTGAGGAAGACGCTCGCAACGAAAACGATTCGTGCTAAATGGGAAAAATATATTTTGCATTTATTAACATATTAAGCATTTGAACATATTTTGTTTGCAGTCAGCTCGTTCAAACAGTCTTAATCGAAGCCGACATGATATAGTATTATTCACTCTACTATTAGAGTATTTCCCAATCCGAAATTTCTAGTAATCTTGAAAATTCTTATTAACATGGTCAATTTATTAATTTTTCAATAAACTGAAAGGATTTTACAATATTACTATGAACAATAGTAATTTGATAAAAAATACGAGGTAATTTGAATAAATATTAATGGTATTTGAGTACAACTTAACTGAATTTTCTATAGAAAAATTATTATTTTAAATCCTCTATTCTAAGTAATAAGTTCATTTGGAACAAATTTAAATGAGCATTTCTTATATATTATTTCTTTATATACGAAAATAAAATACTTTCTTATAATTAGCATTATCTTTATTCGAAAATGAATGAGGAATATTGCATTAAAACACATATTTTGCCACTAAAACAATTTGGAAAAAGAATTCAGGAAAAGAAAATTTGTACTCCCAATACAACTAATACTTTTGCTATATTTATTATTTAGAATCGATATTAAAGAAAACTTGTGGTGATGATTAGAAACGTAATATTCAGTTCTAAATTACGTATAACATCCATTTCCTCCTAGAATCCAAAAAGTGTAATATTTCAAAACTAACTTCTCATTAAAACGGATTAAATTAAATTTGATTCTTAGTTAAAAACGTAAGCAAATTAATCTCCTTTCCATCAGTTTAATGGTTTTCCCTGCTATTATTGATGAAACACACGTTTACATTTTCGTAAAATTTATTTTCCTTACTTAAGGATATGAATTCCAATCCAGTCCTTCTAAACACTTTTAGAATTCTAACTTAATTTTTCATGTTTCATTACTTTTTCCCTCAGGGCGTTGTATTCATGTTGTATTCGTCCATTACTAAATATGGTTGTGGTTGTTTTTTTTTCTATATTATTTTGCTTCCCCAGAAAAGGGATCTGTATGAGATCGCTCTCGAATTCGGTAGACTTTTGTTCGAATTCTACACAAAATTAGTTTGCTATATTGCCTAATTTTAAAATTTTGCCATTGGTGTGTTTATCTTTCATTTTAATTCTAGGCTTCAAAAGCTAGATGTACATTTCTGGTTTCGTTAAGTATCTTACATGATTTCTTCAGCTGGCATTTTTAAGCCCCTCCAACGGAATACAATAAAACAATAAATTTACATGATTTTGAAAACGTTTAGTTTATGTTTTTTGACCTGTAAACAGTTTAGTAGACTTAAATTTAAAAACAAATATAAATCGGGTCTCATTCCCACAAAGAATCTGTAATTACAAAATTACTATACATCAGTATTATAAACATTATCAGCAATGGAAAGGTCTTTCATTAATATTTACACAGAGAAGGATTATTCGATAGAAAAAATATGTAAAATATTTACTGTTGTATTTATCTATCATGCCACTAGCGTGAAAAGATAGAAGAATAAATTCCATGTGACAAAGAACAAGAATGGGTTAAATAGCATATTAATGGTAAGACAATTGTAGCTAAATGAAAATAAACCGACATATTATTTTGTTACCAATGCTATTAATCATATTTGATTAGCTCTTTTATTATAAAATCAGTGACGTATTTAAAGTGTTTTCATATTTTGCGACTTGTTTATCGTAGGTAAACTGAATGCATTTATTACATTTATTAATTTTGAAGACTTGTTCAAGCTATGTTGTAAAATACACAAGGAGTTTCAAAACTTTTACATGACGAAATATGTATTGAATGTTTGGTCACAGACGTCTGATTTTAGAAATGAATTGAATAAAATAAGCTTTTAAACTGAACAATTTTTATCATTGATCGCATATAGTGGAAATATACGAAAATAAAATATCTTTCTTGCCCAAACAGGTTTTTTTTCATTTACAGACACCTACATGTTTCGAGAGCATTTGGTTTCACGCCACATTATGCTTGAAATGTTTTAAAACAGCATATCTTTAGAATTTCTGATAGACAGTTTCACGAGCTGGAGATAAAAATATTTTATTCACTGAAGTGTTGCCAATCCTCGCTTTGAAATTGCGGAGTTTTTTATATAAAAATTTGTTAAAGATTTACAAACTATTAAATAGACAATAAAACATGTTCCAAATCGCAAATTTAGGCTTACAGGTGTTCGGGGGGGGGAGAAATATGCTATTCAAAATTTGATAACTGTAGGTACAGTTGTTTTTTCACAATGGAGAAACGCATATACATTCTTCATTATTTATTTCTTTAAATGTAATACAGGGCGATAATATTTGGTGGCAACAATTTGAAAAGTGCTTCAGACATTTAAAGTAATTCGATGTAAAATGCTGTTTTGAGACTAATAACACTTTTGGAATAACTTCCATTTTGGCTAATAATAATAATAATAATAAATCTGAAAGCTTTCAGGCTTGATATTACGCTCTCAAAGGTACACTTTTTCAAGCGAAATTCAAAACGGGATTTGAATAGCAATGCAGATATTTAAAGTCCATGCAAAGAAACTTCGCACATAAAGTATTCGCGTTTGCAGATGCGCACGATGTTAATGTTAATGGAACACTTTGAAATCTTTTGAGTTTGTTAATGAAAATTCGTTAAAGATTTATAAAACATAAAATAAATAATAAAACAAATTCCAAATTTTATGCCTCTAGGTACAGTCGTTAGTACAGAAACATACATATATTCATGCAGATTCTTCATTATTTAATTTCTGTAAATATGTAGAGACATTAGGTTATTACGAAGCAGGAGACATGAAAAATGAACAGCGCCTTCGCCGGGAATCGAACCATGGACCTCTCGGTTACGCGTCGAGCATGCAGACCACTACACCACGAAGGCATGCGAAGAAGGCGGGAGAAATACCTTAGATACTCCCCCTTTTAAAGGGCGACTGGGGTTTTAGGGGACCTAGTCGCCAAATCCTGGGTGTGGAGAGTCATCATCCACAATCCTTTTAGTTCGGGCGCCACTGTAGAGACATTAGGTATTTTTGGAAGCATCAGACATGAAAAATGAGCAACGCCTTCGCCGGGAATCGAACCACTGACCTCTCGGTTACGAGTCGAGCATGCATTACACTACACCACGGAGGCATGCGAAGAAGCCGGGAGAAATACCTTACAAATATAATGCAGGACTCTTAATATTTGTAGTGAACCAATTCAAAAATCCCAAAACGAAATTAATAGCCATTCTGGGCAAATTGGCCCTTTGGGCTAATAATAATTAATAGCATGGTTTCTTTACACAGATAAATGCCTTAAGAAATTTAGACTTTGAATTGCGACTTGAAAAAATGTTTTAAAATCTTTACTTCCTTTCTACGAGACAGAAAGGTGAACAAACAGATTTCAAAGATCATATAAACATTGAACTGAATTTATAACACTCACTCGTATCTTCACGGTTTTTAACATAAAAATTATTTTCTCTTCATGACTTCAAATGACATGCATAGCTTTCTTTGTTGTACTTAGTTAGACGTTCTCTAACCTTTCGCAGGAAACTTAAATGGTACTGAAGGTGATTCGTATCGTACTTCAGTTTTGTTTGGATTTATTACACTAATTTGAAAATATTTTTCCCCATTATTTCTCATTAATTAAAATCTTTTGGTAGAGATTTGTCAGAAAATTTTTATTTTATGCATTTTTATTAAAACATTCCAACACTGTTGCAGCATGAAAAGAAAATGACTTGTCTAGTTCCTTTTTTCTATCCGAATTACTGATGATTGATTAATCGTTTTAGACATATTTAACAGTGATTTTCTTTAAACATGCTTATAACAAATGTAGTAAGATTTAAGTGATGCAGTTTCATTTTAAGACGTTCAACTTTTAAATTAACAGAGAAAGGAAAATTCAATGCTCAGAATGTGATAGCTGTTTCTAAATACCCATTCTCTAGCTTGATCTTTCTGAATCTCCATTCTATCGAGCCTTTTTAACTTGCTAAGTCTTTCGAGTCCACTATTTGGTGAGCTTAGATTTTTATGGCTGGTTTGGGAATAGCACAGCGCAAAGCAGTGATAAAAGTCTGACGTTTGCGCCAGTCACAATTAGTACAACAAAAATAATGGTTAGTTGTCCCATTAAGCTGCGATGGATTCGGCCGTAACTGACCAAACTACGTTTATAGTTAAAAATGGTGCATTGGAGTTTGAATGACTCTTGAATGCTGTATTTTCTTTCTCGCGAAAAGGTGGGAGCAAAATACAAACTTTTATATGTTTACTGAGAACTTACTAGGACAATAAACGGAATTGACAAAAAGATCTGATTGAGGTATGCAGTCGAGACCGTACAAAATAAAGTTATCTGCATCTACACAGTTATTTAATTTCGATTTGAAAAAATATAATTTTAAAGGGAGTGGCAGCGATTTTAATAATGAAACAGAGGATGATCACAGTTATCCGGACTTCCTTCAAGACTTAGAAGTTTTACTAAAAATTTTCGAGTTTGACCTCAATATTAAGAAATTTTATTAATGAAAATTAAATTAAAAGAAATTAAAAATAAAAATAATCCTTTTTTTCTTGTTAGTTACCTTATAACATTGTTTTTTATATTAAATATTTTGCAAATCATTTTGAATTCTCAACTCAAACTTGTGCAATTAAAACTTCAGCAGTTAAAAAACTGTTAAAATTTTTAGGCCTTTGCACACAAGTAAGTTCATTTAAGTGAACTCTAAGATTATTTGCTTTGCATGCTTTTCCATACTATTAATATCTGCGAACGTCTATCTGTTTGTTTGTTTATAACATTATCTCCTCCAGAACGGAGCGGAGCTGAGTTTCGAGACACGGATTCCAAAAATTCAAGGGAAGCCATTTCGAACGTTCTCATCTTTATACGATTTTAATTAACAGAAGGTATTAATTAAAAAGTCCGAAAACGCTATAATGGCAACAAAAAATTTATTTACGAATCGGTTGTTGCGAGTTGCACGAAATATGAATTTTTTATATGAAATATGAAATTTGCTGCCGATATTAATTAAAAATTCTGAAAATGCTGAATGGGAAACAAAAAAAATTAGTTACGAATTGTTGTTTGTTTGAAAAGCCCTTTCATCTCGCTAGTTACGAAATAAATCAACTACACTGCGAAAAAAAAGGGACAGTTCTATATCTCTCGTTCTAGTGGGCCGATTGATGAAATTCAAATTGCGTTTTCCATGTCTCGAAAGCGTGACTTGGATATATATTAGATTTAGATATAGCTTCGTTCTAATATAGGCATTCTGACCCAAAATCGGAATTTTTCTGAAATAACATACCAATTGTTTTCCCTATATCGATTCTACGACTCAAATTATGCCTAAATATTAAATTTTGCAAAATTTGGTGCGAAATTTACGGAGAAATTCATAAATTTAACTTCGCTATTTTTTTTCAGTTTTAGATAAGAATAATTAACTTGGTGAACTTCTTAATATGTGGCAACCTATTTTCATTCCCTTCCATTGTGTAGAGGAGGAAAAAAAGTCACATCTTTCCTGCCTTTTTACATTGTGGATGAGAGGAATAAAAGTCACCATCATTCGACTTTCAAATAATTTTAACAAAGTGCGTAAACCGCATTTTCGTTATTATCGCTTTCAACAAACATGCCAAATTTCAAAACGCGCCAATATATATATTCACGTATATCTTCGGAAATTTTGAATAAAAAGCTCTAATTTTTTGCAGGTATGCTTAGAAATACATCTACTTTAAGATGATTGTAAAACTTTTATAGGTTATAATTCAATTTTGTTTTCGAAAAATTTATAAATATTATTTAAAAATACAAATCTTAAAAATAAATCATAAAAATGGGCGAATTTTATTTGGAATAAGCCTAAATTTTGAACTGTGTAAATAATCAGATAAGGAATCAGATAAATTTCATAAAAAAAGAGAGATTAATAAATACATACCAAATTGAATTAACATTGAGTAGCTAAAATTTTGAGGGCTAATTGCTTGAAAACTACTCGTGCGATTTTTACAAAACTTGGAAGTTTGGCATAATTTGATCGTAGAATCGAAATATGGAAAAAATTGGCATGCCATTTCAGAAACAATCCGATTTTATGTCAAAATACCCATATTTGAACAATGCTATATATAAATCTAATACATATCCTTAAGTCGCGCTTTCGAGACATGAAACACGCAATTTGAATTTCGTCAATTCAGTAGAACGGGTGATATAGAACTGTCCCTTTATTTTTATTTATTTACTTATTTTTTTTGCGCAATGTACATTCATGCAATACTGGTTACATACGACTGTTTTTTACTAAATGTTTACGTCATAGCTCTCTATTTTGACGCCAGTATTTTACACAGCTTGTAGAAACATTAGGATTTTTTGGAAGCAGGAGACATGAAAAATGTGCAACGCCTTCGCCGGGAATCGAACCACGGACCTCTCGGTTACGCGTCGAGCATGCAGACCACTACACAACGAAGCAAAGAGGGCGGAAATACCTCATATACTCCCCTTTTTAAAGGGCGACTGGGGTTTTGGGGACCCGATCGCCAAATCGCGGTGGTGGAGAATCATCATCCACCACCTTTTTAGTTCGGGCGCCAGTGTAGAGACATTAGGTTATTACGAAGCAGGAGAGGGGAAAAATAAGCAAAGCCTTCGCCGGGAATCGAACCACGGACCTCTCGGTTACGCGTCGAGCATGCAGACCACTACACACGAAGGCATGCGAAGAGGGCGGGAGAAATACCTTATAAGCTTAGTTGCAGTTTATTGTCTGAGATGAAAATGATATATGAAGTTTACTATTGAGTACATGTCTTCATTTTTTTATTTTTTTAATTGTGTATACATTACGTGTATAACTTCTATTGCATATTCAGCCACCCAGACGGTACAAGAGCGATAACAAGTACCCGGGTTCGAATCCCGGAGAAGGCATGGATGTAAAGTTGTCTGTCCCTTCATAGGAGCTAACAGTGGCCGCCTATTAAGTGCCTCCACAATAAAATGGCCACCACTTCTGGCTTTAGGAGTGACCAATGTTGTTACAGGCAAGTGTCCGCCATTGGAAAGAGAAATATTACATAGTCATACTGAAAGCCTTTTCTTGGTGAATTCTTATTCTTAATCTGATAAGATCTGCCTAATAACTCGTGTTTTAATACTCTTCCCGTGTTATATGGAACAAGTAATCTACTTATGAGCAAATTTAATTATTAACAAGGGCACATAAGCAACTCATAAAAAATATGTGAAATTTTAGAACTGCATTTAAAAAGCAGCCCGCTTTGATAATATTTAATAAATATAGAAGAGTTTGCTCATTTCTGTTGCACATAATCATATAACAAATGCGAAACTAAAGCATATTTGTGTCGAAGTAACAAACCAGAAGATCAATGGGAGTTCATTCTTTTTAACAATGAAATTTTCTTTAAGCTCAAATGCAAGCAATGAAATATAACTCAGTCATTTAAAAAATGCAGCACAACAATGCATTATATAATGTTATATCCAAAGTTGGCAAAAATACTTAAAATAGAACTAAATTTGAAATGCAGTTTCCAAATCTGATGAGCTGGTCTGGAATGTTTCCAATTGCTACGAAAGATGATTTTGGGCATGAATGGAAGCTTTCCAGAACTATTTGTGTAATATCTTTCCAAGAATAATCTCAAGTAGCATCTTAAATTAAATACAAAATGCCCAAAAACTTACTCAGCTTCCCTTCTAGAATAATATTTTCTATCATACAGTCATATAAAAAATATTAATATCTTATACAGTGTTTCTAGAAACACAAAATCCTCTATAACACGTATTATCGATTCGAAGTTTCACATCACAGCATCCATGTTTTTCTACTTCTTTTAGCTACAAACATTAAAGAATAGAGAAATTGTTGGAAGATCCACTTGTGTCCACTTGAAATTCCTACGCGCAATTTAGTTAACGTGTTCGCTTTCGTTTATTTATTTCTGTTGCAATGATGACAAAACATTGCGCTTAATTTCAGATGAGACCGTTAAACTAACACTGCTAATGTGATCAAAGTTTATAATGATCGCGATTAAATCAGTTTTTGAAACTTGCTATGCAGTCTTGTTCAAAGTGTGTTTCTACTTACGTATTATATTGTTGAGAAAGGCCCAGCTGCGGTAAGATAGCTTCTCCGCAAGGTGGGTTTAGGGTTTCCAGAAAATGTCAACGGAAGGTGGGGTTACCAGATTTGGATCGAAATCGCTCATTTGGAGACAAAATTAGCGAAGACATTCTAGAACGAATTCTTACCGGTTTGCCGGAGAATGTTATCGAAGGCAGGTCGAAATTTATAAATACCCTGCCTGCACTCGAAGTAGCAGTGAATCAAGTGCATCGAGAGTTTATCGTGAATTGTATTTTGAGCGTGTTGAACTCCGAGAGCGATCGACCGAGTGGGGAGCTGTATTTAGTGTTTTACCGTGAAGCTGTTTTCACCGTTACAGCCTGACAGCCTGAAGGTTTCGCTGTTGATTGTTTGAGCCAGCTTGTCGTAGTTTTTCGACGACTGCAAACGTGTTTTTGAAACTGTTCTGAGTAATAATGGCGAATAAATTGTGTTTTGATTGTTCGTCAAGTGTTGTCGTCAGTCACTGCAAACTCAAAAAGTAACAATATTGAAAATTCAACAAGTGAATGTCTTTAACTAATTGTGTTCTCATATTAACTCACGAAGTAATTTAATGAAAAAATACTTGCTCTTAGATCATTCATTTGCACACCAGGTTAGAAAATTCATGGTGGAAAAACCTGAATACCATCTTTTAATAGCGATGTTTTCATTGTAGGCTTCTAAGGAAAACTATTTCCTATTCACGTTATATATGGGTTAAAGTTCGAAAATTACAGAGAGGACAAAATCTAAATTTTCTTGAGTCTGAATGATTCTGAATCCTTCATTTGTGTGGGTTAGTTTGGTTTCGTTTTATTTGCATACAGCAAAACATAATCTGCGTAAAGGGATGCCTTTGTGGCTGACTTTCTAAGGGGATTTCTTTCTTATTCGCGTTACACATGGGGGGGGGAAACTCGGAAACGTCCATGCAGCTACCACATTTTCTTGAATTCGCATTCAGGTTCGAACTACCAGTATTTACCGACTTTAACTCATTAGCTGCTGGTGAGCTCATTCATTTGGAAATAAAAACATTAAGGTGAGAAAATACATAACCTTAGAAGTTCTTTGCTGAAGCAAATTTTAAATATGGAGTAAGTAAAAACAATTTAATAATATAATTATAAAAATATATCTATATTTAGTAAACAGATAAATAGGAAATTTAATAAATTAAGTACGTAATTATCAGTACATCTTAAATCTTGATATTTATTTTAATAATACAATTTGAAAAAAAATACGTAAGTAATGGTTAAAGTATTGTTTACAATTTTCTAGATTCATTTTAAATTAAAGCAAGCTTCTAGAGGTGGAAGGTTATCTCAAGAGATAACATAGATAGGCACTAAATATAAAATGCTAAATTTTCTCCGAAAAGTTAAGAAATTTTTAAAAAAATCTGATATGCCCACAACATCTGATGTGACTTCCTTGTATATAATATTAAATTATACGCATTTTTTTCTGCGTTTCATTTAAACTTATTCCCTCGAGTTTCATTAAGATATATTTCTAATTCGCTTAATTCATTTCTCACTTCGCGACAAGGCAAAATTACATGAAACTTCATTATATTTTTATTAAAAATTGAAAAATATACGAACATATAAAACACAAATACAGTTAAAACAATTTAAAGAACAACGTTTACAATTAAAATAAGAGTTTCTACGCAAAAACAAGCAATTAGGCCAGCGGACCAGAAGGCAGATTTTTCCACTTTCAGTTTTATGCACCGAAAGCTCGCTCGGTAAAAAGACAGTGAAGGCGTAGAAACTGACTTAATTTGTTGAGGATGCTATATGTGGGCTAATTTAATAACTTAAATGTTAAATCTAGAATGGATTAAGCATAATTTAATTCGCAAAAATAAAAGAAGACGTTATCTTTGTTGTTGCAATAGTTTTTAAGGATTAGCAATAAATCCACTATTCTGTTAAGTTTCAAATGTAAACAAATATGCCTGCTATGGTAAACAAAATTTAGACTTAGTGCACTTAAACAACTTTTAAATTGCTGATAATTCTGCAATTATTGCATGTAGGTTAAATAAAGGCATGAAAACCCTAACCGGAAGTAAGAACAGCATAATTCAAGCCTTTTTAAAGCGAAAAATGTGCAATTTACCAACATATAAGACTAAAAAAAAAAAAACTGAGTTCACCGAGCCGAGTTACAGAATGGGTATTTATTTATATACTTTTGGTGCAACCGAAACGGAAGGTGCACAACTACATATTATAAAGGTTCTATATACAAAATTGCAATGCTCTGAGGCTACTCGTTTTTGAGTTATGCGAGATACATACATACATATGACATATGTACGTACGTAAAGACGCCCCGAAAATGTCTCTTCTGAACCCATTTTAAATCAGTTTTTTAATTTGTTTGGGGAAAAAGAGTCCTTTATTCTGTCCTTACGTACAGATGTTAAGAAACAACATCGTTAAATTGCATTCGATAGCGGTCAAAATGTGTATTTTCATTGAAATATGTTACCCGGAATTTTTCGTGATTTCAATTCTTCCTTTACTTCGTACAAGAGAGTAAATATTTTTAAGATTCATAAAAGCACACTTCCGACGTGTTTTAAGAAGGCAGCTGACAGTATAGTGAGGATCTAGGTAGAATTCAATAGTAATTCTGGTATTTATTTTTAAGGAAGTTTTCTATTGGAGTTCAATATGATTAATCCTTACAAAAACGCTAAAGAATTAAGAATATAATGCATGAACGTTAAGAATATAATGCATGAACACTTTTTACTCTCGAAGTTAATATTAAAAAAAATTGAACGATGATAAGAGAGCGAAGTTTACAGCTCATATTTCAAGATTCGATGGGTTTAAAAATTTGGATATTCCATTCCCATGGAAATTTCCATGGAAAACTTCATCAATTATTGTGCGGGGTACATGAAATTGCCAGTATTCATTGGATTTCCCATACAACCATGGAATGTCCACACTGCATGCTTGCAATATTAAAATGAAATAAAAAATAATTTTTGAAATTATCATAACTGAAATTTGTAGTGTTGATATGACAAAATGAGGCTTAGGAAAACTGTCAAAGATTCTTCGCTTTCTCATTCATGTATATATTTTAATTTATTTACCTAAAATCTAGAAGTATCAGTGCTAAGCAAATGATCAGTCTATATTTCTTTGGCGTTGTCAACTTTGTTTTTTTTTCTACAAAAGCTAAATGTTATTATTTAAGCTAATAGCATTTATTTCATGGTTACATGTAGTTTTGAAAATATAGACATCTTAATCGAAATTTATAAAGTTATTTCAAACGTTTAGTGAGTGAAAAGCAAAATAAACTTTCAAAATCAAAAATGAAATATTTCTTATAAGTGATTACTTTACATATTTGTTGTTACAAAGAATAATGCTTTAGGCAGTGACAAATAATTTCTTAATCATTTTATACATTTCGCAATTTATAAATATTCTCATGAAAGGAAACACACAAAACAAATAAATGCTATTCTTATTAATTCAAATAAGTTCGCTTACAAAACCAATCTATCCTTTCAAGAACAACCATCTAGACTGTTATTTCATTCCATTAATTTAAAATGACTTCGTGCCATCACAAAGTGATATTGTTAAAATATTTATTTCCTAGAACGCACAAAACATAATACCTCATTTGACAGAAATTTCTTCTAATTAAGCTCCCAAAATTCCTCCCCTTTCACTTGTGTTGACTCTTCGATCCGCCTGGCGGGACAGGTAGAATTAATTATATTTTCCGTTCAGCGTTTTCCTCCTATTAGTTTGCGCTGAACGGAAGAGAAGTTTTCTTGACGTTTAAAAGTTTATTTCCATCATTCTGTGTTAAATGTTTGCGCTTTGTAATGATACTTTTTAGCTTTCTTTCACGTACATGTTTTATCTGTCTTATGGATAGGGCATAATTGCTAAAATGCGTTATTTATAAATCATGAGTAACTGTTATAATATTTATACATGATTATTTCAATGTTATATATAGTAGAAGATTAATATTTGTCTTGACTTTCAAACGGGGAAAGATGTAAATAAAAAAATAGATTGATTATCTCTCTATAGTCTCAAAACAAATGTTTGTAAGAATAATATTACTGACACAATGAGTTAAATATTTACGTACATTTGCTATCTAAGATGTTAAAGAGGACCTGATCATAACTGATGTTTAAAATGATCTCTTTTCACACTGAAATAACATTTGAATGTGGTTCTCTAAATTCTGATTTGCCTTTCCCAAAGGGATCATGTTAACGGCTTAAATCTCTTTGTATAGATTTGAATGCATAGAATTTGCTTCCATATACTTTGCCATTCACTATAACGAAAAGAAAAGTTGGCATATATTAGATTGAAGGATCTGCGTGGACAAAATTGTCTCCAGATAATTCTGCCTCAAAATGAAAAAGAAAGCTTTCAGTTTGTCAGGCTGGCATTCGAAGTGTCAGTCCTGATGTTCGAATTTAACGGGTGCCGTTAAAGTGCTTTTCTATTTTGGAACGTATTGAAAGGCAAATTGCGCTAAAATAAATACGAGGCAATCAAGCAACTCAGAATGCTACATGCTAATAAATTCGGACCGTTGACCGAGGTTGATTGCTTAAATGTAGAAATACTGCATTTCGTAAATGTTTACAGTAATGAACAGCAACTTGACAGCACAGGTAGAAAAATATTCATTTTTATTTGGTAAACATGTTGCGGCTATAAATAAATCGGCCCATTACTGGTGTTTTTTCAGAGTATTTACATTTTTGATATTCTTTCCATAGGAAGAAAGCAGCAAAGCAACGTCTTAGTGAGAACAGAGATAGAACCAAAGCTCGCAGCTGTCCAATATGACAGCTTATTAAGAGAAAATTTTCGATTCTCGAAATTTGGGTTAAGTTCCAAATTAGCTATGCCATTCTCGTTATGTAAGAGTCCTTTGACATGGTCTCGAAATGAAGCAGTGCAAAAAAAAGGTATTACTATTTTTAGAATAGCGAGGGTAAGCACCGAAATTAAAATTAAGCACTTAGAGAATATAGCTAAATTAAATTATAATTTATATTTACATAATTTTATCTAGATAGAAAGATAACCCCACCCGATTCGCCCATCGAAGCTTTCTATATCTACAATAAATTATTACCACATAGCAATAACTACTCATAACCATTCGAAATATTTAAATAAAATTTAAGTGCTTATATAATAATAATAAATTGTTAAGACTGTGCGCATGTGAAGGGTGCTTAAAATAATTAACGAAAATGAAACATGGGAAACAAATCAAACGTGAAGAGTAAATTTTGCGTTTTTTATACAGATACTTCTAAAAATTCATCATCATTAGATGATGAACAGAAGACTTAATATGATTCATTGCTCAGCAATTTGCAGACATGTTCAGAAAGAAACCAACAGCCATAACATCCTCAAATAGTAAAGAAAACAAGAGGGCGCTTGAAGCAGTGCAGGAACAACATCGTTTAAAAGATTGTTTCGATATCATGACAACAGATGTTTTTCCGAAATATTGAGAGCAGCGATAAAAGAGCTTGTGCAGTAAGTGTAATGCCTGTAGAGCTTTATTGTAGTAAAGATTTCCAGGCATTATCATTATTTTTTATTATTATTTTCAACGTTTAAGGAAATACTGATGAAGAAATACTGAAAACATTTTTGTAAATTCAGGATGTATCATGTAACCAAATTAAGGTAAAGCTTTTTATAGTATAAATTTTTCGATCAATTTTTTTTAACTGAGACTAGAATGTTATGAGAAAATATGAATGAAAACTACTTATAAAAGAAACGCTCTTTAGGTTATAAGAGCCTTCCTTGTATAATTTGAAAATAATAGTACATCAAACCCTATATATCAGAAATAGCCATATCGCGACTTTCGCAGCCAAATGGTGCGGCTCTTATGTAAAGAAAATACTATATGTATGAAAAAGGGTAAAATAAACTATTCAGTAAAAATAGTAAAATAAACTATCCAAAAGAAAGAAATATAGAAGAAAGAAAAGATAGTAACTAATGCATTTCATTCCTTTTAAAAACGTTATTAGGAAACTTAAATTGATCAATGTCCAAGTATTTTATTTCATTTGTGGCTAGTTAAAGAATATAATAAGGCTATTAAAAAAGTAAAAAATAGACAAATAAAAACTAAGTTGAATTTTAGTTGCTAATTAAAACGAATTTAAAGCTTAAAAAAACTTTGAAAGCTTTGATTTTACATTACGCCCAAAAGAGCAATTTTAACGACTTGTGAGTTACCTTTATTTATTGAATACCAAGTTCTTTGCACGTAAACCATAAAATTCAGTTTAACAGCAATATCGCAAAATAATTTTAAAATGAGGATATCTTTAGAATTTCCGAGACACAGTCCCGCGAGCCGGCGATAATTTTTTTTCTTTCCGTACAGTGTTGCCATTGCTCGCTTTGAAATCGTTGAGTTTGTTAACCAAAAATTCTTTAAAGTTTTTCAAAATATGAAATGGCATTTGGGAATTTTGGGAATTTCTAACATATCATATGAAAATCACAGGTCAGGAGGCAATATTACCTTTAGAAAATTTCGAGAATCTGCAAAATTTGAGGACAACAGGGTCATGTCGTGCTTGCCATTAAATGAGCAATCCTTGGAGTTACGGAAAAACGCGTTGGCGCAGATTAAGAAGAATCTGAAGTTTCATGAGCATTACAGAGTTGTGATAGCTCAACATATACAAGAAGATATCGCGGAAGAATCGAAGTTTTAAAAAAAAAACTGAGAAAGAGTTCTTTTTCCCACATCCAGTTGTAGTTAGAGAAAACGAAGAAACCATTAAACTTCGCATTGTCTCGGCCGCGTTCCCACATGCTGAAAGCAAAAATCAATGTGAATGATTGTTTAGAATCAGACATTTCCTTCCGCTTGAAATGCATACTTATGACTCTTGGAAAATCTAGTTGTAACTATCGAAGGCTTCTGAATTCCTACATGCGATTCTTACTGACATGAAGTTTGGCCCCCCTTGCTATATACAATCAGTAAAAATGCTGATCGAAGTCACAAAGTGAACGGACAGAAAGCAGCCAGAGTTGTCCTTAACTCAACATGGGAGCTATATGTGGATTTCTGTCACCTTAGGGATACTTTTGTTGTTACAAGCAAAAAACTGCGTGAGCTACTACAATGTACATTTTACAACTTAGCTACAGTTATACCTTGAACTTACTACAGGCCAACTTCCGCCGAAGGGTTTCGTTTATTTGATTACAGCAAAGCACACGAGGGCTATCTGCCTAGCGCCGGAGCGAATAAAGCCGTTTAACGCTAATAATTCCACCTGGGGTATTATGAAGGCCCAGGGGCTGGGCTGCGTGGTTTTTCTCATGTCTTAGGTAAATAGGAGCCAGTTTTTCCTCATAAATTAATCCATGAGGCATC
>KK119181.1:78567-95714 GCA_000611955.2 Stegodyphus mimosarum
AGATGGCCTGTATGTTTTACCATAATAAATCCACTTCTGTCCACATTTAATAAGGAACATACAAAATATACTGAAATATTCAAAGCAAATTGTAACATACGTAGCACAGTTGTACAGATAAAATATACTTTTGCTATTAACATTTATTACTTACATTATTATTTAAAATATGCTTATTACTGCTTATGTTCGCTGTTTGTGTGATGTAGACACATTGTACATCTCAAATATTCTACTATACTTTATAATCGAATACAAAATGTCTAGCACTATCATTACTGAGTATGAGATATTAAATTGCACTTTTTATACGTATTGTTATTATAAAAGTGTGGTGGATTATGATTATCATATGTGATATTCCATGTCGATACAATACATTATTATTTTACGTCTTTGAAAGTAACACATCGCGATGACATTTGGTGGCATTATTTTTTATTTGAAAAATGATTCGACATAAAACTGAAAGAGGCAAAAAATAGCAGACTGAAACTATAAGGCTCATTTTTGCTAATAATGGCAGAACAAACAAGAAGAAACACTTTTCAAAGCTAAGTATCGTACAAAATATAATGCATGGGTATTATTGTTGTAAGAAATTTCATTATTGTAATTAATAACAAAATTAGTGCTTCATTAGTAAATGAATATTATTTTGTTGATCACTACAAGGTTTCTCTTATCAAACAAATAACTGATTCGTTTTTTGGGTGTAATTAGACAATAGAGCACTTTACGTGCCGATTTTAGCAGTTTTTCTTAAAAACATTGATTTAATTAACGTTTTTCGACTATTTATGCTTTTGTATATTGCAGAACACATATTTTTTATAAAATACAATTATTTATATCTTCGTTTTGTTTATCTTTGGATTAAAAAATATTAAAAATCATTTATTTCTATTTATTTGTTCTTACAAATTGTACAGATCATGCAAACCACAGATCAAGAAACATTTAATAAATGTTGAAGTTGCTAATTAAACTGCATTTTGTCTTACGCGTTAAATTAGCAATATATTCATATTAAAACTTTATAAGTTATTTTTTCCCTCTTTCCAGCATGCCTTCGTGGTGTAACAGTTAGCACACTCGGCGCGTATTCGAGAGTCCAGGTTCCAGTCCCGAGCAGGGCATTGCACAATTTTCAGATCTTCAGCATCAAGATAACCTAATGACTCTACAGTGGCGTACGAGCTAAAAGGTGGTGGATGATGATTCTTCACCAGCAGGATTTGGCGAGAGGGTCCCCTAATCACCAGTCGCTCTTTAAAAGAGGAGTATATAAGGTATTTTCTCCCTTCCGCCAAACATACCTTCGTGGTGTTACGGTACTACACTCGGCGCGTATTCGAGAGGTTCAGGTTCTAGTCCCGGCATGGGCATTGCTCATTTTTCATGGATTCTTGCTTAAAAATGACCCAATGCCTCTATAACTTCAAAACTAAAAGTTCAGCAGATAAAAAGAATAAATAATAAAATCTATATAATATTTATGGAACGTATATTTCCACATTTACAACCATATATAGGTGCTAAGATATTGTTGCTACAAGGTCTATAAAATCTAATATAAATTTTTTATTACAGACTTTTTTACTTATTGGAATAACAAATTATAGTTTTTTAGCAAACGATGATCTAGAAGTGATATTTTACTTAAAGCTGGTTGCCATTTAAAACATGGAAATGGCGGGATCTCATGTGAAAGCCACACAGGATTGATTTTATTTATTACTTTTCTGATTTTACAAAAATCTGCAGTCGTGTCTTTTAATTTTTCGCTTGATGTTGCATTACGATATTCCAGTGACGACAGATATGATACCCCAATGAGACTTTAAACTATCCCAGTCCCCCAGTATAAATACCCAGTCCTCAGGATACTCCAGTCAATCTTTCATGCAGCCTGGGAAATGACTTCTCACTGCTACTGACAGTTTTACAGCAAAACATGCTTATCTTTCTGAGACTATTGTCAATCTTGACTCAACTGAATTTTAAATTTATCTTTAAAAGTGTAAAGCTTATCACCTAACACCTTGACTATCACCTTATCAGTTTAACCTATCACCTTGAATTTCCAAGGAGAGAAAATTTGAAAATAGGGTGGTTCTAGCATGACAAAATATGTGCGTGCCATTCAAGAAACCCGAGATTTTTTGCCGATACGTCCGACGCTCAAAGTGTAACAAGGCATCAAGAGATCGAAAGACGCTTTAACTCTATTTGAACTATTATAATACACACTGCACTATCCCAAATGCAGCCACTTCTTACTTTTTTTGCACACAGAGTACGCAAACGCCCTCTGGTAGTCAGATTCAAATTCCGCAGATTTCAAGAAAGTAACGAACAAGATTTTACCCTGAACAGATTGAGAAAAAAAGTATTTCGATGGTACTAGAAATCAAAACAGTTTTGGGAAAATTTTTAGCAATACATATATTCAGTATATTTAGATCATGGGTTTTAAAAGCGTTGAATTTCTGATCAATTTAACGTATAATCACACAGAATCAGGTTTAACATAAGAACTTCATACCAGAAAGCAACTTTTACAAATCTACAGAGAAAAGGCAAATCTATTCTAATTATTAAAAATACAGAATGAAACCACGGATAAAACCTGAATTTAATTAAATGAAAAAATATTAACCCGTCCGAACATGTGTGAATATGTATGAAAGAAGAGTTTCTTCGAAAATGGAGAATTCAAAATAGATGTCAATCTACTTCCTATAAGAAAGTTTAAAAAAAATTGTTTTTAAAAGAAGACTCTTCGCGAGACGTGCTTCGAATTCAAATTAAAATTTATTGTCCTAAACTATATCAGAGAAAAGAATTAAGGAAAAGTGCAGGAAGATAATTTTTTGCTCTGAAAAAGAGCTCGAAAACTATCTTACAAAAAATTTAGAAAAAAAAACTTTAATAGCATAAAGGGAAAAAGTACTAATGAAAGTAAGGCTAAAAATTTTTGTAGATTATTAAAAGATTTAAAGGTCGATTTTTCAAATACGTGCATAATTTGCGAACAGGAAATGCAAATCCATGAGAATTGTTTTCAGTAAAAGAGGAAAGAATTTTTTTCTCTCAAAAATGGATGATTTCTATCCACTTAACTTTTCGGCTACGTGCATCTGTGTGAGAAAAAATAAATCCTAAACCAACAACAGCACAACGAACACATAGTTAAGAAGGAATGGTACCTATATTAAAAAAATAATTGATTATTCCAAAAAGTTAAACTGCTAATATGTGAAAGAAGTTAAATTACTTTTATTAAGATTTAGGGATTAATGAAAAATAAAATTTAAGTTAAACAATGATAATGGTACTTAGTTAAAAATGTATGCCTTTGGTTTTCTAGGGATGAAACTCTAGTATAGGATATAATTACATTATTATAATTACACTGATCAACGAAAATTTTATGTCATTTAATAAGTAAGACCTGTTCCCTGTGTATTCATATTTGTTGATTTCAAACATGCTAGAGGATTTTTGTTGTCAGTCAGAGCTTTTGAGTAATTGTTGACATCACTTGATAACCTTTCAAATGAATAGTAGTGTTGAAGTTTAAATTATATGTATAGTCTTACAGTAAGTTGATGTCTCGTGAATTTAACACAATTAAGGCGCCTGAGTACACTATCCTTTATTTAGCACAGTTTTATTAAGGAATCAGAAGTTAGAATATCTATGAAATCTTTATTTAACACGTTATAGAGTTTGCCTGACTCACATAGAACACAAATAGAATACAGATCTAAGTTAACAGTCTTTACAAACATTTAAATCGACGTATTGAAATAAAGTGCTTACAAGACACTCATTTATAAGTTTTAAATATCCCCAGGCTTATCTATTATAAAATAGTATCAGAGGTATATTCCATAAAAGAAGGTAACATGCTGAAAAAGAATTAAGCACAAATATAACGCAAGTACAAAATCTTTTTAAGACTTCTGCATCTGAAACAAAGTATAATACTCTCTCGCCAATATGTGTCGTTTGGCGCTCGTTTGTTTTTGACATTGCCGAGTTTCATTATACAAAAGCGACATTAATTTATTCTAACATGCGTTAGATTACAAACAAAGTTCGAAATTTGGAGAGTTTCTCATTTATTGTTTCCGGCTTTTATATTAACTGCGTCCATAATCGAAGCTGCAATTCTCATTATTAAAAAAATACTGTCAGCAATATTAACACATACCACTTGAAAAACACTAATAAAATTTTGAAATTTATCTTATAATAAAATCAGCACATGAAACATGTAAATGGAATATTTTTATTACTTAAAAATAATTGCTATTATCCCTTAGCTTAATACAAGTTACTCAAAATTATACCATTAAACTTTCGAAACGGGCGTCTGAAAGACGAAAACACCCTGCATGCGAAAAACTACCAAAAAAAAAAAAATCACCAGGAAATTTTAATTTCACCAACATGCAGGTCCTGAAGCTGCAGTTTAACGCTGAAAATATCGCGGTAAAACAGGGTTGAAGTAACGAGAGGGAGAAAATAATGCAAGGAGAACTTACACTCATACTAAACAGCCTAGAAGACCGGAAAGCCGGGAAAAAGCATCACAATTCTGAAACTTTGTAGTAGCTGCAATAACAGTTAACAGTTCTATGTTAACTGTATTGTTCGAAACATGGTGTTAAAAACTGAAGCACATATAAAATACTATATGGCAATAAGACAGCACACCGTTTTATATTTAAAAATTTTGACCGGTATGTGCTGTGGTTTGATATCATCTGTTCTTTGTTAAGTCAATTGCATGTTTCTATGGTAAATTTTATTCGCTTATCAATAAATTATACAAAAATAAAAGTGTCCTTCATTATTTTTTTGTTAATTACTATAAATATAATCAATGTCTAACACTTTGTAAGAATTTACAATTATTTTCACTAACCATTAAGTTTCAAATTGTCAATGCCAGAATATTTAAATTTGGTAGCGCGCGTAAAGGAATGCAAATTCTACCTTTAGAAGAAAAGGTTTAAATACTCAGTTTTAGAAGAAAGTGAAAACAGAGTGTGGGCAAGCACTGTACCTTTGTAGCGTGAGCTTCTGATTCTGCATTTATTGCTGGTTAAAGTGGCGTAACAGCTATTAACATGCTGCCACATGACTTCGACGTAGTTTTAGTGTAACAGGATTATCTAAGCTTTGGTATCTCTACTGTTTGTTAATATCTTTAAATTTTTAGTTTAGTTCTTGTTAGATGCGTTACCGCCCAAGCGAAGCGTAGTTTGTTAGCATCAAGTCTACACACTATGAATTTTAAAGAATTTTAATAAACGGTTCTTTTAACTCTTATCCTGCCTGGTTTCTGCACTTACCTCAGCGGTCACTCCAAACGTTTAGCAAGGAGGTATCACAACAAACAAAAAATTTTGATATTCTGAATCCTTGCACAAGAATCGATTTTTAAAAAGCATAATTTATTATTATTAGAATTTCATACTTTTATCTGCACTATGAAGCTCTAATTGAGGCTAAAAGAAAAATTCATCATATTTAATGCAGAAATTATTTAGAAATAATTTATGAGTGTGAAGATTGGTAAAATTTATTAAGCTTTAATTTTTCAGATTACTTGAAAAGAGAATATATCACCTAAAACTTCTTAAATTCATAGCTTAATGAAATACGTTAATAATAATAATCATATTTAAAACAGTAACGAAAATAAATAAATATGCAGTTTATGTAGTTTGAATATATATATATATATTAACACTTTAACTAATTTAATTTTAGGTTACTAATTTAATTAATTTACTTTAAGCCATAGCAGTTACAGTTACATGATTCACTTTATTTAATATTGTTCCTAAGCATATACTTTTAATTACAAAATTTAAGTAGAATGTTTTGTGAGAAAAGACCGAGAACTTGAAACATAGTCACTTCGAACAGAACATAACATGACGATAGGCCAGCATTTCTATAGTACCCTTGGTGATTAAGAGATAGACACTTATCAGGGGGCCATGAGAGCTCAATGCCAGGCGAGGAGCCGATCGTGATTGTATTGAAACTTGAATTTTGTCTACATGTTAACCATTTGTATATAATTTAATCACATATTGGTTAGTTTGAAATATTTCCTTTGTTATATTGCTATCTTCTTAAGTGAAATGGCACAGATCTGTACCCATGTTCTGAAGGTATTGAATATTTTGCTTTTTGGATATGTTGCTTTTCTGACATATTCTTTTTCAATGCTTGCATATTTCTTGATGGCTATCTAATGTCGTGATCATTTATCAGATAGCAACTGAATATGTAATGATATAGTGAGTCCGTTTATCTAAGAATGCACATCTTTGTGTTGGAAATTTTTCTGCATAAAATTCACGGAGAAGGGCCATGCCTTGTTAGTCGCTTTACGTATTATTAAAATTTGCTAGCTCACTTACTTTTTGTATTATTTCATAACGATATCTGTCTTGTTGAGACTGATTCCACTCTTCTTGCCCTATTTTATTCCAGTTCTTCAGTTTTTTTTTCCTTTAAGTAAGATTTTCACCATGGGATCTTTACAGCTTATCTTGTTGGATTGTAACAGAATCTTTAGCAAGAACACTTGCTGTTTCATTTTCTGCTACACTACTATAGGCTTTGGCCGATTTGATTTTGCATTTTATTTGTTTGTTGCTTAGATCAAGGATGACTTGGACCAAGGACTTTAGGGTTTCAGCTGTTGATATTTTGAAGTACTTTTAAGTCTGGCTAGATAACTGAGTTTATTAAAATAGTTTGAAACTGTTTGTTTGCTGTAATGGGAATTGCTTTTTATAGCCGTAATTTTAACTCGGAAAACACTATAGTTTTCTTCTAGTTTTACTCGCCACGTTCTAATTCATTGAGGTTGATCTTTAAAATGATGCAACGGCCATCTTTTGCTCCATTTTTCAATTATCTGTGTATATTATTGGAGAGGTACAATTTGTTTGCTCATTGCATTTCAATGATATAATTACATTGCGATCTAATGCAGGGTGTCTTCTATATGGCAGAGATTTCAAATTTTTCTGTGGATTTTGTTGCTTCCTCTAGAACTTAGCGTGGAGGAGTTCTTGCAAGTATGCATAAAGCTTAGTTAGAAGTCGTGTTGTATGACTATGTAATTTGCAAAAGGAGAGATCTTTGGATGGTAAATAGAACTTTCTTTCTTCGTTTAACTCTGATTCCCATATTCACAATACTAGTGATTACTGTTGTATAGAGAATATTTTGATTATATAATTTCAGTTTATGTTATAACCCCCAGTGTTGGACTATCATCCTTCTCAACTTGATGCTATTTTAGCAATTTTTAGTTTTAGTTTTCGCAAGTGCAACTACATTTGAAATTTATTCCCTAAATTAAAGCCTAGAAATTTTATCTCTTTGGCTACATTTATTCACTTGGAGCATAGTATTTAACTTTTATATGATGCTCCTAGAGCAGGATTCGGCAAGCGTTTTCCACAAAGGACCAGATTCTAAAAATATTAAACTTGGCGAATCTCCCCTCACAAAAAAAAAGTTTCAAAATCTTTTATAGGAAGTCATATTTATACATAGTATGTACACACATTTTGCTTACAAAAAATAAAAAAAAATTAGTTTATTTATAAACATAAAATAGAACACGTTAAAGGCTGTACAAATGCGATGATTGTAATTATGTTTTCCTGAGATAATATTTCATCATGCTGGAGTTCGGAATTATTACTTTTTAGCATTTATGTTACTTGTAAATAGTCATCTGTTGATAATTATCTGTATTGTGACATACTTCATTTTCGAAAATGTCCTTCCATATTGGTAAATACTCCGAAATACAGATATAAACACATGGATATTTATTGTATATAAAACTCTTATTTCTTAATTCGACGAAAATGCTGCAATATTTTCACTGGGAAAAACTTCAATTTCAATGTAACGCGAGTGGTCATATAATGCAGATTAAGTTTTTGCACATTGTTTTGCGTCATAAAAACGAAAGGCTAAAAATAGGGTTTCTGCTTAAAAAGAATTTCCTTTTTAATAAATTGTTCCAAGGTAAAACATAATTTTCATTATATACATGCATCATAGATTTAGTCATAGATCATCATAGATCATAGATAGAACACTTCTATTCCAATGTAACACGAGTTACCTTATAAACATTTAAATCTTGCGCCTTCTTTCGCATCATAAAGAGGAAATGCTTAAGAACCTAACTTATAAAAAGAGGTCAAAGATTACAGTGCAATAAATAATGCTTTCTTGTAGGACTGCCTGAGACAAATGAGATTTAAGTTATTTATGATGAAAACTTCTAAATAATCATGCATTTCAGTTACTAAAAACCGTATACCAGACCAGTGTTTAGCAATCGATAAAAAGCGTAATCTGCGGTCAGCATTTCATTCGCCTTCTCGTAGCTCTGCAGATAAAGGATGTCATATCAATTCAATAGCTTTTTTTCACACCTAATACGTTTTTAGTACCATTGGAGTTTTTAAAGTTATGTAGGTACTTCAGAAAAAACAAGTACACAATGTTTTCTTGCAAAATTGTCATTTCTTGCATCCAAATATGTCTTATACATCATCTAATGGAGAAGAGAAAAAGATGTATAATGCCATAGTTAATTTAACATTAGTAAGTTATATAATTATAACTCTCACTGAATGTGAGTCCTTTGAACTCAGAAAGAAGTCGTGTGTATTTATTATGTATTCCCAATTCTTTAAGTCTAGCTTTTTATGTATTTTGTTTTCTCAAAATCAGTAAAAGGTACCGTTGGCATATAAGAACATGCCAGAAGAACAGCATGCCATAATTATTTCATTGGTAGAATATACACGTCTTAAAAATTAATACATTAATTTATTAATCTTAATCTCTGAAAATTGCAACTCAAATAGAATATGAAAAAACTAAAGCCTTGTTAACTCTTCTCGCCAACTGAAACAGCAGATCTTTTCTCATTTGCTAAAATTAAGATGAGATTATATCAACAAATCCTAGGCAGATCTTCAGCACACTTTGGGTAGAAGCGGGAAGCTAACGTTTCTACTCAACGTGCAGCATTCCGCAACTCTAATCACTCACCCTGTGAGTGGCCTTCATAGCAAGACTGCAATAGCAGAGAATGAATTCCAATAAATTCAAACTTAAGATTACTTCCTAAATTTAAACAATACAATTTTCGAAAAATTTGCGATACCTTCTGCTTCGATCGAGTGTCGTGACGAGATAAGGATCACGCAAAAGAAATTAATCTGAAGCTGAGTGTTAGTAAATCTGAAGTCATAAAGATCTGATGTATCAAAGCTTTTCCGAATCAGATCAAATTCTTCTGGCCTGTAAGGCAATATACCGGTCATCTGCGGGTGTGGTTCCTCGTAGACGGCCTCTACTAAACCCCCAGATAACTGTTCCTGTAGTTTGAAATTGTCTCCAAAGTCGTGAAACGATGCTGTGAGCAATTCCGAACTCTGCAGCCACACTTGTCACACTGCGGCCTTCCTCCAGCTTCCCAATGATTCGACCTCGGGTAAAAGCATCCAGATGTCGTCTAACAGATTGATTATTCGCCATTTCTCGCTGAGGCAGCAACTCGGTGTGATTTTAACTGCTATACGGCGTGCAATCTCTTTGCCAGAAATACTGATCTTACACCGACAACATGCTTTATACTACTCAGACACTCCCCCATTACGTCTACCTCCATATCTGCGCATGTGCTACCGTACATCACCTTACTTAATCTCCTGATTGGTCTTTCTGTCCGCTCTGCCTCTTCGTTCAGCTGATATGCTAATTTTTTGACTTCGTCCTTAATTTTTGCACACCAGTGTATATCTATTCCATATCATAAGATATTCGTATTCCTTTCTGTAAATTAAATAAATTTATCTATTCTATAAATGTATTATGTTTAAAACTAGCTTCTGTCATAATACTTTTCACATTTAGAAATTATATATTTCCTATGAAAATTATAATTGCCGCCAAAGCTGTAATTGCTTAGCTAACGTCGAAACAATAATCCCGTTGAGATTCATGTAGTTAATATGCTAAAATATCGCTTATAATTTATCCAAGACAGTAACGAACATTTCCTTGTCTCTGTTAGTAAAACAACTCTGAAAAATGCATATTCATAATAAACATCCTACATCTCTCTGCGATCTTGAATTGAAAAGTCTTTCCCGTTTGAATAATTGCCACTCCCACAGAGCTGTAAACAGATTCGGATACAGATTAATTCCACTTAACAATTTTTAAAGCTAAAACGGCTTCAATTAAAGTAATTGCAACTTTTAAAAAGAATGGAACGCTGTATCAATTAATCACGCATATCGATTGAAACATCGCCAGAAACGAAACCCAATTTATCCCAGCGCATCGAGCCAGAAATCGCTTTCAAACATATGAACAAGTTCAGTGGGATTTGGTACCGTAATTAGAAAATCTGTCTTAGCACACTTTCACTGAATATACTTAGAATAAAAGGAAAGAAAGAAAGGGAAAGGAAATAGAAACCATCTGCTCCGAATTCGCTTAACACTCGTCTTCAGATGTTGCTGTTGGATGTGTGCATGTATGCGTATGTATTCAATAATATGGTGAGTCATAATTTAAGAGCCTGCTAATTGTCCCACGAGGAACTGTTACAAGTCTTAATGCCGAAATTTTGCAAGCAAATAAACAACGAAGAGAGCACAAACGCCTTTCACAGAATGCCATTTGAGTTGAATGTATCCGTTCATTCTGTAAAAATCTTCTTCAATATACGTCTTAAATAAGAAAACGTTAATTCATCTTAATTGTTGCAAAAGAAACCATATTAAATGAGCCGTATTACATTGGACGTCTTATTAGGAATATGTGAAATTTACTAGTGCATCGTCCAATAACAATAATAATCTTCATAAAATAGTGTTTACTACTGAAAAAGTTGGGAATTTTTAAAGAAACGCTAAAATATGATATGTACATCACATGAATTCCTTGTACGGAAAATTAAATTATACGCATTTTTACTGCCTTTCATTTAAACTTATTTCCTCGAATTTCATAAGAGATATATTTCTCATTCAATTAATTCAGCTCTCACGCACCAGAAAGCAAAAATACATAAAAACTCAAAATATCTATATTAAATTTGAAAGACATAGAAATCCATAAGACAACAAATACACTTAAAACAATTGAAAACATTTTTTACAATTAAAATTACAGTTGCTAAGCAAAAACAAACTGTTCGGCATTTTTTTCGGTGTAGAAAACTTACTTTTAACGTTTAATTTAAATTTACTTACTTTTGATTTATATTTAAATTAAGACTCTGAAGGCATGGAACTGACTTAATTTGTTGTAGACGCTATACTGAGTCAATATATGGGATAATTTAATAACTTAAATGATAATTCCAGAATGGATTAAGAGTAATTTAATTCACAATTATAAAAAAGACATTACTTTGTTGTTGCGAAGTTTAATTTCTATAGATTGGCAACAAATCCAATATTCTTTTAAGTCTCAAATGTAAACAAATATGTCTATGTCCACCATGAGAAAAATGATTAGGCTTAGTCGCACTTAAACAACTTTTAAATTGTTGATAATTCTACAAATCGTGCATGCAGATTTGCTAAAGACATAAAAACCTTAACCGGAAGATACGAACAACATAATTCAATCATTTTTTAAGCAAAAAATGCACAATTTACCACCATATAAAAATAAAAAAACTGAGCTCACTGAGCCGAGTAACAGATAGGATATATATATATACATAAATTTATATACTTTTGGTGCGGCTGATTTCAACCAAAATAAGAGGTGCACATCTACATGTTATAGCAGTTCTAGATACAAAATTTCAACGTTCTGAGGCTACTCGTTTGTGAGTTATGCGAGATACGTACATACTTACGTACGTACTCACAGACGCCCCGAAAAACTCTCTTCAGAGTTCATTTTAAACCAGTTTTATAATTTTTTTGGGGAAAAAGAGTTCTTTATTCTGTCCTTGCGTACTTATGTCCCGCAGAAACATCGTTAAATTGACTTCAATAACGGTCAAAATGGATATATTCCTTAAAATATGAGAACCGAATTTTTTCGCGATTACAATACTTCTTTACTTCGTACAAGGAAGTAAAAAAGCACTTATACGCCACGATATGGTGCTGGAATGGCTGGAAAAGGGTTTAAGTTAAAGTGAACTGGACTTTACTGTTGACATCATTCTAGGTAATATTCTCCTTTACGTGAGAAATAATATTTTTAAAATAGGGAGAGAAATGCTATGACGGAAGAAAAACTGGAAAAAAATCTAAGTTTTAATTATCATTTTTATTAAATGATTATTTAAAAGGGGAAACCTGCAAACTGTTGTTTTGTTATCGTTAAGAAGTTCAATTTATGCATCACATGTGATCACTTTCGTATTATCCTTGTTTTTCGATCATCCTTGTATACCCGCGCATTAATTAACGCGTATAAGTGAGAACTAAATGTGATTTAGTATAATTCTAATAAATATATAAGAATGAACATATAAGCTTTGTTAGGTTGATTGTAAATCTCCCAGACATACTTTAAAATGTCAAATGAAAGCCTATAAAATTTCTAAAGCTTATTTTTTATCAGTTTTGCCGTGTTATAATACAACTTTAAAAGAAATAAACTTGGTTAGAAAGAATTATGTAATGAACTTGTCTGCGTGGGAGAAAATGACAGCGGCAACTTGTGAAGATTTACTAAATTTAACTAATAGCTAATTCTTAGTTAAAGCAGCTTCTCTTTCAGTCTCGTTTCTACCCAACACTTTCTTGCCAGAACGTTAATAAGCTCGCGCGCGTGCATTCAAATGAGGCAAAAAGAAGTACTATTAAAAGGGAAGGTGATTTTAGTTAGTTAGTTAGGAAGAGCATGGCATGCCTGCTTCTGAAGGCCAAATTACAATTTTTAATTACTATATTACTAGATTAGACACTGTGGTGTTGAGCACTTCTAGCAATTAGGCTTGCTTCCACCGAATTCTAGGAGTCAGAGCCTATTTGCTCGTTACATTATCCATTGAGCCGTCAGGTTAGATTTACCACACTTTATTTTTAGTTCATCGTTACCTGTTTTGAGTTAAGTCGTAAGTGTTGGCTTTGTGTAAACCCAAGTGTGGCCATCTGTTAAATTATATTGAGTAAATAAAAGGTTCTTCACATCGTTCTTCTGATTTTCTGTTGAAATTAAAGACCTGGGATAATTCAGCATACAATCTTTTAGAGCTAAACAGATTATGCTCCCAAGGAGAATGATACTGTATAAATTTAACACAATTGTTTAATTATAACATAAAATATTATTTGTTAGGAGCTTATAAAATCAGTTATAAGATCAGATCTAACCAATATTACTTTTAAATATTCTTTTGAATCGCTTTTCTTAGGAAGCAATATACTTCCATAATTGTCCATTACTTGTCAAGTAATGCAACTGAGTATCATTTAAACGTGATGGTAATGAGTAATTAATTCATACAGAGCTTGATAATTTTAATGCATTTAAATCAGGGATTCTGAACCTTTTTACTCCATGCCTCCCCATATAAAACTGCTAGACGATCATTACCCACTTACATTCCAAAATTGGAAAAATACCTATACGTTTATTTAAATTTCGATTCTTTTTAATGTGTTTTATAAATTTGTGGGGTTTTATTTAATTTTATTAACAGTTAATTTCATTTTGGAAGCAGCCTTTCCTTTAGCTCTTGTTTTCAGCCCACTCTTAAGCTGGTGTCTGATTTACTTCAGAACGAGCATGTTCTGCCTTTAGACCACATGGTTTCTCTGATAATTGAGCTTGCTATTTTACGGACATGCATATTAATTGCGGTTTAGTCGACGTCGGTGGTAGGCCCAAGAGCCAACTAAGCGTTAAAATATCTCTGTGCAGAAATGTAAAACATTGTAACATATAAAATGTAAAACAAACAGAAATGTAAAACTAAATCTAAGTGAAATAATTAGCCGAAGCTAATTATTTCACTTAGATTTAGTTTTACATTTCTATTTTGAGTTGTTGTCGAAAGTATTGGCGTGTACCTCTAAACATCAGAAGTGCCAACTGTAAATACTTTTCTTGAGTTGAATAAAAGATTCTTTTCACCCTTTCCACTTCTTGTTACTTAAAACAGTTGAACTTAGTAAATGGTAGCTTCACAGTTCAAGCAAAGATCTAGCCTTCCAAATAACCTTAATTTAGCTAGAATCTTAAAAATTAAGCAAGAAGATCTATGGAAAATATTGGTAAATACCAAAACTTGAACAAAAGTCAATTTTTATGCTGATCAACGTAAACTAAATAACTGACAGGTAAATACACGGGTGACCTCATTTCCCCCATCATAAAACTATGAAATTCCTTCATAGTTTAAAACCCTAATTTAAATTAATTCCCTACATAAATATTAATTCTGTTTCATTCTAAAACCCTTTGGTTTATTATAGCACTTTGTAACACGACTTTAAAATTGTCGCTACCATTTGCGTTATAACAGACAAACACCATATCGCTCTGTTAAAAGCCTTTACGGAGAAATATAACATCAAGTGAATGAAACTTGCTTTTGCTTTAACACACTATACCTTAATTCTTTATAGGTAAACAGACAAGCAGGCAGGCATATATCTGGATAAACATATAGGATCTGACTCTCCTTTTCCGCATAAACTAATCTACATTCTACTAATGAACATTGTGACTTCTCGCACAGGCGTGAAATAATACCAGCACAGAAGAAGGGTGAAATTAACCCTTATTATTTTCAGCTATGGAAAGAAAGGCACGTACTTTGTGCTTTTCCGAAACATCGACAACTTGCGTTGGAACTTAAGCGTTGTTAGACAAATTAATTCAAGTATAAAAAAAGAGTAGTGCTAGACTAGCATTTTAAGTTACGGCTAACCAGGTTGACTCGACCAACCTACCCAGCGTGTTGATAATTCAGATGACGAGAAAGGCCTATCAGCAACTTCGCATAACAGCAAGTTCAGAAACGAAACTTGCGTCGACTAGCGAAAACACGCTCTGAATAAACCAAGATTTACCCGTTTAAATACCTACTCACTTAACTTTAAATTTACATCCTGACGTGGAAATGCAAGGAGGAGTTGAGGAATTCAGAAAAGATAACAAAAATTTCAATAATAGGTTAATTGAACTAATAGAAACTCTATAAACATACAGTCAGATAGATAGAGATATAAGAGTAAGAAAGTCTGTATTTAAACAAAAGGAATGTAGATATATGTCTCTTGCATTATATAAAAAATATGATGCTGTATACTAGTTAATGCATTAGAATAATTTTCACATACTTTTAAAATTCCCGTCGGACATATTGTAAGATACAACTGCATTAACATGGATTAAATTGTCTGGATTACGTATTAGCATATCGAGAAAGTGAAAACATAGGGTTCATTTCATATCTATTATCGATTATACTTACATTAGTAGGATTTATATTGGTGGGATTACGTTGATTAGCGCGCCGTTAGCATTTTTATATAACCAATGAAATCCCTATGAAACTCATGCACTCACTAAATATATCATAATACAGATTGTAAAATAAATAACCTAAGTAACTTTTCAGGTGTTAGAATTTATATCCTTTATAAGTATTGAGAAGGGAATTAGTCACTTTAAGTTCTATAATATGCAAAAGTTCCCGGTAAAAGGGTTCATATGTTTTTTATTTCGTTGTGTAGAAATTGAAATCTGTGATATGATATCATTTGCCAAAACAATGTAGTTCATATTCCAATGCAAATGGTGTTAAAGCATTTTCCATGCAATGTCAGATTTTTGACTAAACACCTTTCAGCAAAGAATCTTGGTTTTTTTAAAAGAAATAGATCCCTCATGCCACAGGTTTCGTATCTGCTAGATTTCTCTTCCTGTAAATCCACTATTAATACATGATATCTATCAGGAGAAGCATACTTCAAGCTCTTCTAGTAACATTTAGGAACGTTGAAGCAAGTATATGTATACCGATGGGTTTTCTGAAGGAGATAAGGTAATAAATTTTTACATTACAGTTAGAAACTTACAGATTTACATTATGGATTACAATATAAATAGAGTAAGCATTTGCAGCTACTTGTTAACATAATAGTAATTATATCTCTGTTGACTGGCTAGAGACAAAGAAATGATCTTTTCACGTTTGTCTCAAATTTCGATCTTTGAAAATTTGAAGAAAAAACTAACGTGCGGAAAATCAAAAGTTTTAATTCTGCTTAATAAGTTACTTTAAAACTACTACGTACCGAAGGAATTAAGAATTATTCTTCAATTTATAATATTCTAATGCCGCGACTGAATTTTTTTTAAATGTATTACGGAAAAAAATTGTTCATTTACCAAACATTAAGAGATAATTTAAATGAATATTGAAGAAAGCGATGTAATTTAGTGTCTTTGACGGTTATGATGGTATTACATTAATCGATAGTTTTGTCATTGTAGAAGCTTTAGCTGATTCAACGAAATGCTAAATTATGGCGGCACGAGGTTTTTAACTATATCGTTACCAAATCTTAATAGCAAGGGTTTTACACGTAATGAGATTAAGCATAAAACCAAACCTTATGTTCTAAGGGTATATTAAGTATCCACATTAAATGTAAATTATCATCTTTTATTGCACAAGCTTTATGGATATCTTAAAACGTTCTTTAAATTCTGTCCCTTGAATATGGTTAATTCTTCTGCGAAATAAAATGCAAAATTAATGGAAATAACTTTATATCTCTTGAATTTTATTAGTATATTAACTAACGTTTAAATGCTATTTTCCATTTCATCTCTGCATCTCTAAACAGTTATGCATATATTTCTGTTCTCCTTTATGAGACGGCTTACCAGTGGACAAGTGGCTAAGAGCAGTGAAATACGGTAGTTTAACTCGGATTCCAATCTCCATTAACAAACTAGCTGGATGCGTATTTACGGTTTTTTCTTATGAGTAACATAAAAATAAATCACTTAATTTTAGAAGGTCCATCACAAAGCCATATTTTCCTTTTAGGCTCATAGACTCCGAATGT
>KK119181.1:95725-116875 GCA_000611955.2 Stegodyphus mimosarum
CTGCTGAAACTACATTTTTCCTTAATACGGTAACAATTCTGTTTTTTCTTTAATTTCCGCCATTGTTGTGAAGGTGCCAGGTTTTGCTTAATATTCCTCCTTAGAAAGAATACCATCAATCAGTGATTTTAAAAGGACATTCTGCTTTTCATTCAAGTACTTTAAACATGCTTCTGTCATGTCCTCTCAGTTTCCCTAGGGTAATTAAAATATTTCTTTAGAGCAATTAAAATTAAGTAGTGAAGCTGAATTATTTTTCGAGGTCTTTGTTTGCATATTTGTAGCATAGAGATTCTAAATCTTTTAATGACTAGTTTATAATGTTACTGAATAATGGTACGTAGCTGTTTTTATGCGTTAGAGGCATTGCGTGAAATTAAAATATTTTAAAGTAGGCAGGATTTGTAATAGATTTCAGCAATTCTTGCTGACCTCCGGAAATTTAATCAATGAACTTTGAACGTAAATATTAGAAAGTCAGCAAGTTTGTTTTCCAATAGCTCCGCAAGTTTTTTACATAGTGGTATGGAAAAGTTTGCAGTTACTCATTAAAACACGGCGACAATTATATACTATTAGGAGTTTATATATACGACAATCACATAAAGTGCTAGATGGTATATTTATGGAGCCTTTCCACCCAAGATGTTGAAACAGTTCTCATACATTTTGTTTTATTTCGCGAAAATTTTAATGGAAAGTAAATTTATGGAATTAAAATTTGCGAACGGAAGTTCACAGCGATTTTCCTTGAAATCCTTTCTATAAAGAGGGTACATTGCTTTTACTTCGTATATTCTATAATATTTTAAATGTTTTTACTACCGGATTACTTGCGATAACCTTAAGAAAGAGCATCTGTAGCCTTTACATACATAGTCCTTGTACAGTTGCTGATAATGACCCTGTTGTCATTCAGTAATCCATTCCTGTTGCTATGAGATTTAACTTAATTTTATAGAATTAGTTTCACAGTGTATGTATGATATTTTATTTCTGTGTTTATAAATTATAATAAGGCATCATTTCTGCAAGCAGAAATTGATAAGTAACTAAACGTCTATAATGTATACTATCTATTTACTTGTCAATAAAAACGTGTAGAAATTTAAGTTACTGTACTCATTTTTGAAGTAAAAAGTATCTAATCTAAAATCACATGAAATAAATCGTACACAGAATCAATGAAATAATTCGTAAATAAAACTTTTATAAAGCCATGGAAACTATCTGATGTACTTTTCCTACCGCTCATGTTCCTTTTTAAATAGTAAGAGCATCTAAAGGTAAAAAAACCCCACAGTTCACAAAATACTATGAAATTAAAATATTTTATTGATCATAATTCCTAAATGCCTTAAGCTATTTTATACTTTCACTTTTTTCTCTCAAAAAAAGCCCTTAATAAACTGGACACATTTAAAGAAGCATGGACGTGTTATCTAGCATTATTAGTAAAAATATTCTTGGAATTATATACAAAGCCTGAGCAGTCGGAAGATTTTAATCTGACAGATGTTATATCACAAGGCAACTTTAAAGTATATGAAGAATAGGAAATTCAAAAATGAGAACCATTTTGAAAATATCTGGAGTTTATTTATACTTCTATAAAATATGTTCAAATTAATGTTTAAATATTAAAAAAATATTTAACAAAAATTAACTATTAGGGTCTTTCTAGAACAAAATGTGCAAGCAATTTTTTATTCTTTTACTTATTTATTTAATTTTTTATTTCCCCTTTTACTTCTGGCATTGCTTGTCTTTGAACGTTTTGCCTTGTATGCTCTTTACGTATAATAATTATGAAATGTTTCCAACATAAATGTGATACTGATAAAAAAAAATTTCCCATTGAAGAAACATTTGTTACCATGCAAACGCTTGGAGTGAGAAAAATCTTCTTCAAATAGTAAACTTGTATGAGACAATTTTTTTCTGGTAATCGTTTTCGTAATGGTTTATTCATAATAAAAATTAAAGAATTGCTCTTTAACATTATTTCCAAGCACAATACTTTTTGTTATGATATAAATCTTTTATAATTACTCCAACCGCTAATGTTTCTCATTTCTCTTTCCTTTTTCAAAATCCTTTGTGGATTTTCAGCTGAATTTCGCTTTTTGCTTGTAACTGAATTATATTTCATGTTTAAGCTCGTTGTTTGTCTTTTCTTTAATGAAGTAAAATATATCACTAAGTAGACACAAATATGTTTCAGCAAAAAATAAGAAGGTTCAAAGAAAAAAATAAGAGTCGCAATTTATACTTTTCGAAATAACACTAATTGTAAGAATAGTTCCAGCTGCTAAATTAAGCTAACTGTTAAAGTTATTAAATAGGAAGAAAATAACATTATTGTACGCTACTTTTCCCAAAATTGTAATTTATTTTCATTTACATCAGGCTTCGTTCGATAATTTATTTCCTCTACAGACTACAGATATAAAGGATACTCGATCCGTACAGTCATTAAGAGTTTTAAATTAGGAGACACGATAAATGAGGAATTCCCTCGCCGGAACTCGCTGGGACCTCTCGAATACGCGCCGAGTGTGCTACTCTTACACCACGAAGGCATGCAGAAAGGAGGGAGAACATGCACTCTTTTAGAAGGCGACTAGGGATTAGGGAACCCAGTCGCCAAATCCTGATGATCCTCCACCACCTTTTAGTTCGGGCGGCACTGTAGATTTATTAGGCTTTTTTAATGCTGGAGTACATGAAAAATGAGCGATACCGTCACGGGACTCTAACCTGGACCACTCGAGTACGCGCCGAGTGTGCTACCGTTACGTCACGAAGGCATGCAGTAAAGAGGGAGAAAATATTTTATAAATATATCGTTTATAAGTAGCACACTGTAAATAAATAATATTTTTTGTTTTTAAGATAATTACAATACATTGTGAAAACTAATTTTTCGTAAAAGAAAGTTTATGTTCTGCCCTTTTCTTCTTTGACTGAAATATGCCGCAAGTGGAAACAAACTGTTCGAAATTTACTCTAAAAAATTTCCGTGACCCTCGTCGTTTGAATATTACACATGGGAAAATGAGCTAAAATTTTGCAAAGCGTCGTAAGTATCAGTGAAATTCGGTAACATCTGTTTCTTTTTTATCTTCCTCATCTTCTTTTTTCGAATCTTTTATAGAACCAAATTTGAAGCTTCTAGAAACTATCAGGAATAAACTAACAGAAGCTAACACAAATAAACTTCTTACAACTTTCAACGGAATACCAGTTGAAAGTAATAGCAAAGCGGCGTTATAGTGCAATGACATTAATTACGAGAACGCGAAGCTGATGGCTTAAGAGAAGCATTACTGCGTTACACTCTGTAATCCGATTTATAGTCCAAAGAGGAGCTAACACAAGTGATAAATATTGTGAACCCTCTTTAAGGCCGCCCACCTACGGTTTCAGTAGATTGGTCGTTAGTGGAAAAGATTGTTTTAGAGAGGAAATGTTCAATACTGATATTTAACTTTTTGCTCCCTTTTTAGATGATTTCAACTTAAATAAAGAAAAGCACACGAAGGCTATCTGCTTAAAAGAAAAGATGCCTTCATGGAGGGTTTATAAGGTAAACCAGCTCGTTCACGTTACAGATCAGGAAAACCAATCACTCAGCCAGCGAGCTCTCCTGGATTCGAACTCTCAGCACTCAGCAGCTTTTACCACTTGGCCGCTGTCGGGGCCCATCTCAGATGGAGAAGATTGAATACAGGAATATACGACCCAAATGTGAAATAATGAACTGGAATATGATTTGTAAAAGATTAATGCTGTGAAACTATGTACGACAAAGAATGATAAATGAAGAGTAAAATATCGTTATTTATATCGAATTTACCTATGCATGTTAGGGATGCGGGTAGGACAGATCGAGATTCTATAATATGAGCTACATTTTATTTTATAAAATATTTAGAACATTATTATATCAATGATTTGAGAAGATTTTTTCTTGCATTATTTCTTTGAAAAAAGTGGGCTTATGCCGAAACTTTTAAAACAGAATTTGATGTTTGATTTCATGTAAACATTAAAAAAACTGTAACAAATTCAAAATATTACACTGTATATCATTAATATGTTTTATTATTCAGTACACTTTTATATTGTTTCGCTTTTAATATTCCTTGCAAAAGTTAAGTTAGAGATTTTTAACTTTTTAACAAATACTACTCTTCTTTTTATATCTCTAAGGCATACGAAGGATATCTCATCATTCTAACACATTTTACATTTTCATCAAGGAATTCGTTTTGATGAGTTTAAACCCATTAAATTAAAGCATAAAATTAAAAGATTTTATGATCTTAAGAAAATCTTAATGACTGCGCTCTCACAGCAAAGGAATTTCTTACGTTTTAAATATAATCTTCCTTAATTGCGAAAGCATTTTAAAGAGAAAAATTTTTTATTCAACTCTAAACCAGTGGATGTATTAAAAAATTATGCATCTGAATATATCTACAAACATGTGACGAAAAATTCTTAACTTTCATTAAACTAACATAAGGAACGTCTTTTTATTCATTTCTTTCTTTCTTAAATATTTATTAAATAAACAGTTCATATACAGAGTTCCCTCGTAATTTCTCAGCATTATTTTGTCTTCTGATTAAATGTTTTAGAAGCAGAGGAAACAAACAAGAAAGCGATTATGTGTTATCGATTCTACATATTTGCAGTATCTCTATCGACAGGCTGAAGAAGTTAAAATTCCTATCTCAGAAACGCAACTAGGTACTTTAAACTTGTCATTACGTTTCCTGTTTAGCATGGAAAGACATAAAGTCTGTAAATAATATACATACAGAAGTTTACAAAAAAGAAAGAGAAAGGGTATAATATGCAAATGTCTCATTTAATACCAAGATAATACCCATCAGTTACCAAATGTTCTCTGAACATTAATAATTCAGCTCGCGTTCAGATCCCGGTGAATGGTCTGGTTGCATGTGTCTGTTTGTATTCTTCCACATATTTAATGTGAAAAAGCGCTATTTCTTTTCTTTACAATCTCCTAAAGAAAAAATTCCTCCCTTTATGCAGGAAACTTTTCAGTACTTTTCAATACTTAAATAAAAAGCAACTGGTGCTAAAATAAATGAAGGAATGATGAATAAGTATCGAGGAAAAAATAGCTGGAGCAATATGTTAAAAAGAATGAAACAAGCGTCAACAAAACGCAATAATATTCAAATTTTCATGTTTCTTTTCATCACCAAATGAGAAGTGAGAAAACCCAAAACATTTTGCGCAAAGATTCTGCTGTCCGGTTAGGATTATTAAATCCGATGAATCTAGCTGATAAATATAGGGGTTTAAACTATAAATAACCATTATGTTATAATACAGGTAGTTGACATCAGTTTATGATAATCAGCTTCTGGAACTTTGGTTATTATAATTATAATAGATAAAACAACATTAAGAAAAATTTTTGATGAATAACAATGTTGAGAAATAAGCGATATTTTTAGTACGTGAGGCTGGACTATGAAATTTCATTCCTACATGATTCAAGGTCTGTATTATAAATGTCACAGCTATACATATGTAGTGACACGCTTAAATGCGCATCATTGGATAAATGATAAAATGACATGAAATGATACTTAATAAATATGAAGACATATATCAATCATATTCTGATATGCCCTTAATATGGTACATTATCTGCACTTTTTGTTAGAATGTTTTGAAAAATTTATCTTCGATCACATGTCAAAATATCCATTCTTTCCAGCTGAAATTTGTCAGAACGTATCGAAATACTTCAGTGAATGGAAAGAAAAGGAATAATGAAAAATTGTAGATGATAAATTTATCTGTTTCTGAACTAAAAGGTGAAAGAATAAGTGTATTGATTTCAAATACGAATACTATACATTTCCTCCGTAAAGATTTTATTTTGAAAAAAGAAAAAGGGGATAACTTCAAAGTTATTCAAAATAAATTGACGGAAAATGAAAAATTTATATTCGTTTATTTAAATTTTATTCTTGATTAGCTAGTAGTTGCAGTTTTCAAAATCAAATGTTGCATTACTTATTTCAATTTTTACAAGATGTAATCTGCATCCCACTGACATTCAAAATTACTGCAGTTTATTTACATTTGAATGGTTGGAACAAAGCCTCAGATACGAAAGCAGAATGAGATTTAATCACACAGCAAATTTGTAAGAAATAAAAACTTTCCTTCTCCGTAGGTGCCCGCCGGAAAACATCGTGGAAGAAAATGTCGCCGAGAAAACAACGTAAGTCGAAAAAGTCATCGTACAAAGTATTGTGAGAGAAAATAAAGCAAGGACAAAACATCCATTATAAAATATCGTGGTGAAAAACATCGTCGTCGAAAATAAAGCGGTTAAAAAACTTTGCAATTTGCATCGTCGTCGAAAATATTGTGGTAAAAAATAAAGCCCTACGAATCATCGCATGACGATAACATCGCAACCCATGCGTTCTTAGGCTTCAAGAACTGTAAGTGAGCATTTGCATAATAATTTATGAATTCAAGAAGGAGTGAAGAATACTTTTACTTTTATCTTACATGTTTTTGAATTAATCTATGTTTTATATGGTGAGATTTTCGCGATGTTTTCGCCTGTAACCTATCTGGCTGCTTTTCTGTTGTAACGTAATGTAATATACGAGTGTTGTGCAACTCTCCTGGCAGATAATAATCGGCCTCTTAACGCAGCACACAAAACACAGATTAAAATAAAAATACTGTTGTTCCCGTATCTATGTAAAAATCTATTCAAATAGTGCCAAAGACGAAAGTGACAGCCCCGTCAATCTGTAAAATGTTATTATCGTTGAATTTCGGTCTCTTTTACAAGATTCCAATTTTTAACAACGGCCAAGATGGCCGGACAATAAAAAATGTATGCAGTTCTCAGTTCTGTTTCCGGGCAGTTATCACAGTTACTGTAGGTTTTCCTACCCTCTGTGTCAATTTTCAGTCCTCTGTGATCTATGATGTCCTTTTTCTAAGTCTGGCAGTGATTTAAGTTATGAGTTGATCTCCATTGATGTTATGAAGCTGGCGCTTTATTGGAATTGAAAGTTCTTCCAATCTGTATTTGGCTGTGGCATTTGCATCCGAGAGTGTGGCATTTGTATCCGAGAGAGTGGCATTTGCGTTAGCATGCAGACCTTATATAACTTCTAAAGCTGATTCAGGCGAAAGTGGATCCGTTGGTGATCAAGAAGCTTCCATCCACGATTGCCTTGGAGCCACAGAAAACAATGATTCATTTTCCTTGCTCAGAAATGGGATACATGTCAAATGCCTCCTCTATTGCCAGAAGCTCGCAAATGAAGTTAGAGACTATAGATCCAAAAAATACTGTTAAATAAACATCAATTCAATGTTTTATTTCCATTTATAAAGTTCATGAAATCCTGTGTAAATTGAAGCTCTTTTCTGTGGCAATAGAATTCTTTTATGTTGCCAAGTGTTTCCCTAACATGTCGCAATAATACGCTGTCGTTGACGGAATATCGAGCACTGTCTTCAGCACTATAAAAAATACAAAGACTATTAGTTTGCAAATTAAATCTTCTCAGATACGCCAGAAAGCGCCTGTGCCCAATAATTGTAATCAAAATTGCATATCATTCTCATATTTTTAGAAACTTCAAAGTTCAACTAGTAATCTTTCTTTTTCCTGAAATGTTCCATTTCTCTTTCCAGCAACGATAACAGAAATCATATTGTTATTGATTTTACCAATAACAATTCTTTTTAATGTTAGAATATCGAATGAATCCCTGGCATTACACATAACAGCTTCTTTGGCCAGCACGTCGGCTCTCTTATTGCCTATAACACAAATATGGACGTACGATGTAAGGCTTAACACATTGAAGTTGTGATTTAAAGATATTGTATTCGATTTCTGGATGAAAGGGGGAGAAAATAATTTTCTGGTATTCCTGGCTGCAAAATTCCCTCCATGCAAATTCCTAATGTTTTACATGCCTGACTTCCAAACTAAAAATCATAGACAGTAACTCGTAATTAGACAAGGATTAGTCAATTGGTGTTTGTGTGATCTTTTCAAGTTGCCTCTAGCTAAATGGGGGAAGAGGCTGTAAGAATTAAAGGAACTCTTATCATGTGCTCCTCTTGTTGAACGATTAGCACATTGCAAGCATTACGTGTAGATCATGTGTTAAAACCTGTGGAAGCCATAAATTTTTAAATGCTTTCTTGCTCACGAACGTCTGATGTTTCCTGCAGCCTAAATAAAAACTTCTATTTTAATAAGTTATTCGTTGTTGTAAGAAATCCTAATTGTGGTTTTCTTTCTTTAAAATAATTTGCTCAAACGTAAGGACTAAATTTAGTAAGAGTTATAATTTATTAAATTCCGAAACTGATATTTTAAAAAATTTTTAGCAATGTGCTTTTCTGCCAAACCAGTAATTTAGTACTGACTCGCAATCAACAGTAAGATGACAAAATAAAAAAAAATGCCTGATGCTTATTTTTTCTGCTATATTATATACAAATTACTTATAATAAATTAAGCTATAGAATAGATACAGTGCACAGAAAATCAAGCTCGTCTGTGTTTATTAAAGTTTTGTTTATTCTTTCTGGTGAAAGATGAATGCTCTATCAGTATTTAAATCAGTATTTTCTTTTATTATTATTTGAGTACTGATTAATAACCGATTAATGTCTCAAACTACAGGATGAATAATAATTACTAACAGTAAGACCTAAAAATTAAATTGTTTTTACTTATTGTCGTAAACGTTATTAAAACAAATGTGAAAACAATGAATTATTTGCATGTAATTTACACACTTAATATATATTTAACTTTCTAAAACATACTGCTAAGCTATGCCTTTCATCTTGAAGGTTTTTAAAACAGACGAAAATAGGCATTAAATTTTTCAATTAATCCATTAAAAATTTAATGCCTATTTTCGTCTGTTTTAAAAACCTTCAAGATGAAAAATTATTAGCAAAAATTAACATGGACAGTTCGAAATTCAAATTTATCACATCCAGCCTACAAATTGCATGATTGAATTTCACATTCGTAGGCAAATTATAGTCACAAAAAGCTGATTATTTATTTCACTATTTAAGTAAAAAATAATTTAAAATGCTAACAGATTAAAATACTTCTTGAAAGACATCGTTTATTAATTTACAATGAATATTTCCATAAATACTGAATAAGAACTGTAATGTAAAAGAATATTTCAATACTCTGGCTGTTTTAATTGCTGTAGCTCATTAAATGCAGTGTCCAGATATTCAGGATAAATACCTTAACAGTGTGTGTTACCGTAAAGAGCCTATTAGGAGAAAGCTGATCATTGATCTCCGATACTGATTAATCGTACAGACCCGTCTCGTTTCTAAATGAGCTCACATTATATGAATGGCTTTTAAAGAAATGGTCTTGTAATGGTCTCTTTTTCTTTGCAATTTCAGTGCTATATAATTTCTGTTTTTGTTTTTTATGATGTACAGTTTTATTTAAAGAACCTGCGTCGTTATTATATAAAAAAGTTATATGGCTATAAATCCTACAATAAATCTTTATTTTAAAGCAGGTGAAATTTCATACTTGACAGAAATAGATTAAACCTTAACAGAAGTAACGATATATGCTATATCCGTCTATTAGGAGAACGATTTTGACAATAATATTTTCTGAGAACATCATTAAATGAAAGAATGTTTAGTTAGTATTTGTCTTAAACTGTTGTATGTGTCAAATGTGTGAAGCGTTGGGTCCTCAAGACCCAATATTTTTTAGTATAATCACTCAGGTAGAATTTCTGCTTTATATTTCGTGATTATTCAAGATATTTTTTGTTTGTACAATGCGTAATTTTCTGACTAATTAATAAATATGCACGCCTTTTTATTAATACAGCCTCAAACTTTGATTTATTTATACATCTTTACGGTTACACACGTTCGGCTTTTGCATTAGCATGTATATATATATGTATATATTCATACGTTTCTCGTGAAATAACCTCATACGTTTAATAAAAGTAGATTTACTTTGTGATGCAAAAGCAATATACAAAAGACGTCAAATCGGGCTTGATCACCAGTGAAAGGGAATCAGATTAGATAGGAGTTTCGAAAAGGCAGTAAGAATCTTAGACACAGTAAAACTATTAACTTAACTGCCAGTAAACAAGAATTAGTCTGAAGCAGTAATGGCTTTCTTCGAATAAATGGTACTTTTCTGGAGAACTTCAGAATTTCTTTAATGAAAATATTTGATGGGTACTAAGTCCTATTCTAATGGAGTTATTTACATAGAAAGTGCTACATTTCGCATTAGAGAGACTGTAATACATTGTTAAGCAATTATTTAGTGCATATTTATAAATATTTAAAATATCAAATAATAACATAGAAAAGGCGGTATTACGTAAAGAGACAGGCGTTTTACTGAGCAAAACATAAATCCCCTTTATTGAAATATTAAATAATAACATAGACTAGTCTCAATTGTGTAATGTGATATATATTTTACTCAACAAGATATAAACTACCAATTAGCGAGGATTTTGTACAAGCTCCAGATGTGTCTGTCTATTCTGCAACTTAACACCACAAACCCCTATGCAACACAACGCTACATAGTATAAATAGCGAAAAGTCTTTGTACAATATTATTAACAGTTAGTGAATTCAGAATTTTATTTTAAACTTGTAAAAGCATATCTGAAACTATGAAGTTTAGGAGTATTAGGAGAATTTATGTTTATACCGTATTCAGATATTTACGTGCTTGCACCCTTCAGATACAGTAAGGAAAATCTGGAAAATTAAGAGTATCTAGGTACCTAAGAGAAGAAGTTTGTTCACAGTGAGGAATTTATTTTCAAAATACAAGAATGGTTAAAAAAGACATTTACATTATTCTGAGAGTTATATTACATAATTCAGACGTAAATTAAGATATGATTCTCCAGATCCTGAAAAAGGTGAGGAAAGAGAAATTTTTTTACCTATTAGGGCTGCATGTTTTGTGAGATGATAAAAAACAGAAAAAGTTTCAATGTACTAAATTTATTCTTAAAACTGATTACAAAAATAAAAAATTTTCAAAATTTAATGTGGCGTGAGATTAAGCTTGATGCTTTAGTTTTAACTTTACAACTATGACGTGCTGAATAGCAGTCACAAGATCGTCTAAAGACGAAAACGTACTTTTTCAAAAGTCAAAGCTACGAAGAATAATGGTGAGTATTGTGACAAAAGCTTACATGTTTATGATGCAGAATTAAATAAATAAAAACTGAATTATTCACAGCACGGTATTAAGTAATTAAACTGACCAATTTATTTTACAAATTTTCGCGTCACATTTTGCACGATCAAAAACAGGTCTATTATTGATCTTCCCTTTATTTTTTCTTAATAAATTCAAATAACATTTTTGTGGACAATGAATGACCTAGATGTGGATGACGAAATTTGTTAATAAATAGGTAAGAAACGTGTAATATACGATGTAGTTATACTGCTATTTCTGGATTGCCTATAACTGAGTGAATTTTCATATTTTCCTCAGTTAACTGTGCAGAAAGGATATAAAACCAGTGCAATCGTTTCAGCAACAAAACCTTTAAAGTGCTTGTAAATGCTAAATATGCAATAATGCTTTCTCCAACACATGTTTTTTCCATTCCTTTAGAACTTGAGCAATTATAACTAGTGAGGAAATCATCCCTTAATTTTCGTTTGACGGAAAAAAATTACTTAATAATTTACCAATAAATCCTTATTATTTTATAAAACTAATTGGCAAAAATGGCACTTCAAATAATAGGAAATATTGAAGGTACTTTTACATTCTAATATATATTCATACTACTCGTTTCATGATGGATTGAGCAAAACGTTTCTGAGCCTACATCTGAACATATTGTTTAATTATTGCCTCGCCTCGATGTTTTTCTAATATTCAAATGCAGTTCCTATTTGGACTCGCATTAACAATGAAATTGTTTACATTCGCAAGTTTGCGGACTTTATTACCTCTCAGTAGTATTCATGAAATGAATTTTAAATGCATACAGATTTCTTTTGGATCGATATCTACCTTTTTCAATGACTGTAATCTGCACAGCTATACATAAAGTAAATAACATGCTTTATTAATTATTAGCTCTTCCACTGACAACAAATAATTCTTATGCAGTTAAACTTGCGACATGTGATGCATGTTTAATAATATGGAATGTTAGCTTGATGGTAATATTTCAGTCGTTAATCAATATGTATTTTAAGCAAGGAAAGCATCTATAACTGCTATTTTTGTCACCACTACTATCATTTATTAAACATTTCCCAACTTATTTATCCATTTATATCCATAAAATAACTAATCATGACTCAGATAATTAATTCTGATTGCATCGTTGAATTAAATTGCCTCCTCAAATTAAACACGGAATATGATGAATTTTACATTTAGTCGTAATTTTAATTGATGGCAGTTAAAAATAAACAGAATTCAATAAGTTTTATGCAGACATTAAATTTTTATATTAGTGGTTAAAGTTATTAGTCCAAAGGGGCAATTTGCCCAGAAGGACTATTAATTTCGTTTTGGTATTCGTCGATTCACTACAAGCATCGTTTCTTTTTTAAAATTGTTCCCACCAAATATTATCGTCCTGTATTATATTTAAAGAAATTAAATAATGAATATTCTGCAAAAATGTATGTATGTTTCTCGCATTGCGGTGAAACAACGGTACCTAGAGCCCTCAAATTTTGAATAACGTAATCTTCCTACAAATACGGGCATCTAGAAGCCTAAATTTGAAATTCGGAATTTGTTCTATTACCGATTTCCTATTTTGTAAAACGTTAACAAATTTTTGATTAGCAAACTGAAGGATTTCAAAGCGAGCAAAGGCAGCGTTGTACAGAAAAAACATTTTTATCTCCAGCTCGTCAGACTGTATGGGAATTCTAAAGGTATGCTTATTTTAAAATTAGTTTGCGATATTTCTCTTGAACTGAATTTATGGTTTAAGTGCGAAGAACATAATATTTAATAAATAAAGGTAACAAACAAAATGTTAAAAAACGCCCCTTTGGACGTAATTTAAAATCTGAAAACTTTCAGAATTTTTTTCGGTTATTATTATTATTATTGATTAATTATTAGTTAAAATTATTGGCAATAAAATAACTCAGATTACAAACAGAGCAAACAAATTGATAAAATTTCGCATCATCTTAGTATATACTAAAACGTATGTTGTCAAGTAATTACTTCAAAAATATTTCAAACATTTTTTTATTTCCCTCTACACAATTTTCTCTGCATTTTTTCCTTAAGGCAACCGACAAGAAACAGACTTGTAAATAGTTATCAAAATCCAGTATCCATCTCTGAAAGGGATTCTAATTTTAAAGTTTTAATATTTTTAGCCGACACAAAAGCAATAAATAAACTTAACTCAATTTTTTATACTTTTATAGATTAGGTTAGATTTGTATGCGGAAAAGCAGACAAGCGCTACCAGTCGAAGGGGAGATATGCCTTCATGAAGGACTTTCTAAGAGAAACTGTCTCGTATTCACATTACATACGTTATAAAACCAAACAGACCAACAATAAAACTAGCCTGTTCGCTTGGGCTCGGACAGAGATCGAACTGTTAACCATATGGCAGGGTAAGCACTCCTTATGCTAGAGAGAATAAGGGAAAAAATTGCTATAGTTTGTCAATGCTCAAGTTTTCGTCATAGTGCTAAACACTGTTAAACGGAAATATTTTTAAAGTTTTTAATGATTTTTAACCGACACAAAGGTATTTTTCTAATGTATAAAATCGGTGGTGGATTTTTTCTTTGTTTGCGGTTAAGTTTGCAAAACCATTAGACTTATTCCGATGTTGGAATAGAAAAATTTGCAATGACATTGCCAAGATTCGTACTTCAGTCTTCTGGACTGCGAGGCGGACATGCTTCCAACTAAATCACATAGATAAGCTGTAAAGAGGAAGAAAATATCTTCCAAGTAAGCAAAATTTACTATTATTTATCAAATTCCTGAAGTATTTTATAATTTTCCGATTTCTTAACATCTTAGAATTATAATCATACCAACACTGTCTGAAACTGTTGCCAAAATATTCTTTTAATAATCGATATTTACTACTCCAGAAATAGCTCTAAATACTTGTTAAAGATGATCATATTCTTATTGTATGACCAAACTGCTAAAATATTGCTTTTATAATCAATCAATATTTACTACACCAGAACATAATCTTCAATATTTGTTGAACATGACCATATTGCGTGGCAATTAAAACTTAGCTTAAATTGTTTTCTGAGGATACAGCAGTTGCCCATCCCTAAATGAATAAAATATTTTCACAAAATTTCAAATATAAATTTCGTATTTCATTTAATTTCGTATTTTCTTATTTCATTATTTAATAGACATTTTAAGCCAGTTTTTTTAAATTGCTTTGCTTGCAATATAAATTAAGGTAAGAAGTTAAGTGAATCGATCCTTTTTATAATTTTCATAAATTTTTATTATTCTTTAAAGGTAAGACTCGTCGATAAGCGAATTTCTAGAAAACTATACACAGTCAGTCTGTGGAAGGAGAAAATTTATGTTTTTCTTTGGAAGAAAAATAAGCTTTGTCTCATGCCGTTTTACTCTATTTGTATTAAATGCTAGTCCCATAAAATTTAGCCTGAAGCCACGATAATAATCTTCGCGTTGCCCGCTCCCCTACAATGTGCTTCCAATGCAATAATTTCTGTTTTATAAAATTAATTGTCCGACAGTTGATTATGGGATGTCTCAAGAATGTAAACATTTTCTTTCTGATTTTCGGCAGATTCATTTCCCATTTCTTAACTTTCTCATCAAAAAGTGATCTTTTACTTATATTTTAATTCAACAAATGGTTCAATTTACATTTCTAATTTAACTTCAGAAAGTATGTATGGACTAACGGTAATTGGATAATTATGCTGTATTGTTTCAGGTAAGCCAAGTATTTGCTGCAATAAAAATCAAGGAATTTTGTTAAATTCTTAGATATTTTTACATTGTTAACATAAAAACCAAAGAACACACATTTTCAAAAAAAAAAAAATAAAAGGTATTTTTCAATCTTTCATTTTTTAACCCAAAGGAGCGTTAGATCAGAAGGGCCGTTAATTTCGGTTTGGCATTTTGCGTCGATTCATTGGAAACGTCCACACAACTTTGCAAACTGTTTCCACCAAATATTATCGCCCTGTGTTATATTTAAAGAAATTAAATAGTGAAGAATATGCAAAAATGTATGTATGTTTCTCGCATTGTGATAAAACAATGGTACCTAAAGCCATCAAACTTTGAACAACGCAATCCTCCTCCGAATATGGGAATCTGGAAGCCCACATTTGGAATTTCTTTTACTATCGATTTCATATTTTATAACACTTTAACAAACTTTTTATTAAGGAACTCAACGATTTCAAAGAGAGCAATGGCCAGAATGTACGAAAAAGAAACATTTTTATCTCCAGCGCACGGTATATCAGAAGTTCTAAAGATATGCTCATTTAAAAAACTATTTTGCGATATTGCTGTTGAATTGAATTTTATAGTTTAACTCCGAAGAATATGTTATTTAATAAATAAAGGTAACATAGAAAATGTTAAAAAAACGCCCCTTTTGGGCGTAATGTAAAATCTGATGTAATCTCTTTCAGACTTTCCTTTTTTTTTTTTTTTTAATCTAACTACGCAATCCATTTTAAGTAAAATGAAAAAATGAAACTACAAATTATTTTTACATAGTCCTAAAACTAAGTAAAACCTATTCAATCTATTCATTAGAAATATATTTCTCATTCAATGAATTCAGTTTTAACTTCATAGCAAGGCAAAAATACATAATAGACAAAACATCTTCATCAAAATTCGTAAAATGCAGAAAAACGTAAAACAGCAAATACTCCATACACAGTTAGAAAAATAAAAAAATACAGTTAAAATTAAAGTTTCTAAAAAGAAAAAAAAAGATGCAGGCACTACATAACTTCTTTGTATGGTCTATTGAATTATGCGCATTTTTTGCTGCATTTCATTTAAGCATATCTCCTCGAATTTCATCACAAATATATTTTTCATTCAATTAATTCAGTTCTCGGTTAGCGGTAAGGTAAAAATACATAAAACCTCAAAATATCTTCATTAAAATTTGAAAAATGTAGAAAAACATAAAACACCAAATACAGTTAAAACAATTACAAAAACAATTTTTACAATTAAAATTGAAGTTTCTATGCAAAAATATCAATTCGGCCAGCGGGCAAGAAGACAAATTTTCGGTGCACAAAACTGAAAGGTTACTTTTACTCGGAAAAAAGACACTGAAGGTGCAGAAACTAACTGAATTCACTATTTTGCTAAGTTTCAAATGTAAACAAATATGGCTGCTATGGTAAATAAAATTAGGCTTAGCCGCACTTAAACAACTTTTAAATTGTTGATAATTCTACAACTATAGCATGCAGATTAGCTAAAGGCATAAAAATCTTAAGCCAAAGCTAAGAAAAAATAATTCAATCATTTTTAAAGCCAAAAATGCAGAGGTTACCAATACATAAGAACTTGAAAAAAAAACTGAAGTCATTGAGCCGAGTGACAGCTTGAGTACATGTATTTGGTGCGGCTTATTGCAACCTAAAAGGGACGGACACAACTACTCCTTTTGAGTTATGCGAGATACATGCATACGTACTTACAGACGTCAAGAAAATATCTCATCTGAATCCATTTTACACTCCGTTTGGGGGAAAAAGAATCTTTTAATTCTGTCCGTGCGTACAGATATCACCCAAAACCAGAGTTAAAATGGATTCGAGTGCTGTCAAAAAGGATATTTTCGTTGAAATATGATACCCGAAATTTTTCGCCATTACAATATTTCCTTTACTTTGTACAAAGAAGTAATAACGAAAGGGTGTACAAAACAACAAGCTTTATTTTACTTATTTTAGAAAGAACATCAAGGGATACAGCAGAAAAGTTCCGGGCAACTGAAGTTTGGATAACTGGAGATTTATTGTTGTTAAACATCTATGCATTAAATGCTGAAATGTGTTGCGTTAAAATAAAACATTTTGGCATTTATTAATCTCAGTATGATTTAAGAAATAATTTTGATTTTGAAATACATGCTGACATAAATGACTGAATCCTCTTTATGATAAAAAATATTAGGAAAATGAAAGTACTGTTATTGTTCCTGTACCATTCGCTGAAGGAAGAGAAATTTAAAGAAATATTTAAGTAACGGAAAATGCGAAGCCTTACCAGAACAAAAATGCCTGTACTCAATTATTTTGCAGGCACAAATAGAATTTGTCAAATCTTCTGAGAATATGTCAAGACGATTGCTCCGTTCTTAAATTCGATTTTCAACTGTTTGGGATGCCGTCCAGTAACCAATGAGATAAGTTCACTGTATAGCACATTTTCTTTTTCCGAATCTTCCCCCTCAACATTTACAATTGTAGATTATGAATCGCAAATGAGTTGAATTTTAAAGAGGGCTTCAGAATTCTAATCTCTCAAAGGTATTGCAATGGTTTTCTTTTCTAGACTCACTAAGTTTTGCGTTTCCATGCGTTGGATTTAAGGGTTCTACATCTGGCATTTGGTATTAAGTGAAATACCATTAAATAACAACTAACTCAAAAGCTAAAAGAACGCCATGACTTCCTTTCAGTTCAAACGGATTGGAATGAATTGACAGATTTTTTTCCTTTGTTCTTATGGAACAATTTTATTTGAAAATATTCTCACTAAAATGGAGTCTGTACAAGGAATTGTCTCATTGAGGTGAGTTTTTATTTTATCCGTTCTTTGAAAAGAGAACATTAGAAGTAAAGACATTATTTAGTTTAAACTGTAATGGGAAAACGAAAATTATGTGCATCAAACTGTTTTGATATGTTATAGAAATGAATAACTTCATCAAAAGTTATAGCAATAACTTAATCTTTTTAAGAAATACGATGCAATGTGTAACTGCTAAGATTCTTATCTCTAAAACCACTGAATTCTGATTCTGTCAAGAGAATCATAGAATTTAAAACTAGATTTTCGTTTACAAGGTGGTAAACTCTGGTATAACACTCACAGTAAGTTTACCCTTATTAATAAACAGAAATATCTGTTACTACAAAATTCGTTCGTGCCATTTTGTTACTAGGATTTCCATTGCATATTTTGCTGGAAGTTTTGCCAAAGATAATTTTCAATTTATAAATCTTGAACAAACAGTCCAATAAATTTTTTCACGTTGTCATTTGCCAAATTGTGTTTATGTTGAAGCAGGAACCACGACAAATCAATTATGCTGTCGACGGTAATTTGACCTCTGGATCTTCCTATTGTCAGGAGGATGTACTGTAAATTATTCTACGAGAACACGTAAACGGAGGATGAGAAGGATGAGAATTTGTTACCTTTTCCTACATTTTAGCAAGTTGGGTGGAAATAGGTCCAGTCGTTAGATGTATGTGGCGAAGAATAATCGTTAACCAAATTTTAGAGTTAACCGTTTCGTCGACCACACTCTAGAACTAAGCAAGCAGGAAATATGAAAAATCAGCTGCAGCCTCTCCGGCTTTCGAGCTCCAAATAGTACGATTACCAACCGAAAGAAAACATCGATGTCTATATTTTATTCGTATCCGAAAGGCAGTTTCATCGCACGATCTTGTTCTTCAAATTAAGTATTTTAGATAAGAATCTAAGTACAGTTATTGTTTCAGAAATCAGTATTGGTCACATGACTACCTTAATGAAGTTTGATCAGTTGACTACACTGTCTTTAGCAAAATGCTTTTCTATACAATTAATTCATGATAATTTTTAAATCATCTTTCCTTTTCGTATCTTTATCATGTAGCATATTCACGTCAGTTCATTTTGCAAAAGAAATTCAAAGAAAAATTCTGTCAATAATTCAGCAGTAAGTCTCTCTACAAACTGTAATTCACCTTTAAAACATAGCTATCACCAAACAGAAGATGTGTACATATACAAAGAAAATACCGGATCAAGAGAATAAAAACTGTTTCGTATTTATGTTTCTGTTGGGAGAATGCAGGAATTTTATGTATAGAGCAATCACTTTCGTTGGTTGTATTTCTTGAATAATGCAAGGAATATTATGCAATGATTTTTAAAAATCATATTTATTTCTACCGTGCTTAACATCATTTTTTTTCTGCGTTAACATCTCTTTCTCTGAAATTTATACGTATGCTAAGTGCTCTAGCATTAAAACGCTGCTTGATAAAACAACAGTTGCATTACCGCTGCGAACAATAACGTGTAAATAACGCAATTTCGAATATGCTAAAACAGAATCGACGTTTTCCTTTACAAGCAACACTGTTTCGAAATAGACAATTTTAGCTTCCTATAATATGGCAATTTAGTTAGAATCTTACTCGATTCACACACACACACACACACACACATATATATATATATATAAAGATTTGAGATCTAAAAAGTGAATTTTATGAGAAAATATGTAGATCATGAAGTTAAAAACTCCAAAAATGTTTTTAAAGCAAGAAGTTTCCGAAGCTATTTCATATTACTAATATACGTGATAAATAGATAAATCAGTACATAAGTTGTTAATAAAGTCATTTTAATACCCCTGTGCCTATATGTATATCATCATTTTCTATTTGCTGCTTTCTATTATTGTTTCTGTTTATTTGAATAATTTATTGACTGAAACACATCTTTTAGCTCATTTTTAAATTCAAAATCATGTAATTTTCTTCTAGGCTAGGTAAATATAAGACCCCTCAGTAGAGATTATTGATCCTATTCATGGCTTAGCAAATAACACTTTTAAAGACTGATAAATCAAGCTAGTTTGACTGTCCGGCTTTTTCGTAGAACTCATCTTGTTTAATATAATTACGAGTTAGTTTTTCTAGAAAGTTCTCGATGAAGGGCTCCAGTATCTTTTGGTAGACAGCCCTGGTATGCTTTATAAGGTATTTCCTCCCTCCTTTCCGCATGTAAACATACTCGAAACGTATTCGAGAAATCCAAGGCTCGAGTCTCGGCAAGGGCACTGCACATGTTTCACGTCTCTCTCTTCAAAAAAACATAATGACTCTACAAGTGGCGCCCGAACTAAAAAATGGTGGACGATAATTCGTCACAACGAGAATTTTGTGGGTGGATCCTCTAATGCAAATCGCCCTTTAAAAGGGGGGTAGTATATAAGGTACTTTTTCCTCCTTTCCAAATTTGTTCGTGGTGTAATTGAAAGCATACTAGAAGCGTATTCGAGAGGTGCAGGATTCGATTTCCAGTCAGGCCAGTGCACATTTTTCACGACTCCAGTATATAAAAACGAAATGATTCTACAGCTTTATCATAAATGATTAAACAACAATAATTTTTCCCCAATTCAATGCTGTTTAATTCTGGTCACAGATGAGCGTTATGAGAAGAGGGAACGTGTGTGTGTACACACATACGCAGATATGTATATATATATATATATATATATATATATGAGTAAAACTGGAAATAGTTAACGCCGTTTCATTTATTACTACTGTTTTCCTCTTTTATTTTACGGCAGAATAAGAGATGGCATCAAATTAAAGCCACTGAAGAAAAGCAGCGAACAAAGTGGTCCGTTTCGGCTCGTTAAGATCTTGACGCTCATCCGGTGAGAAAACTACCACCCGCAGGCATCGGGGGATAAAATCCCCAGCCCCTCTTTCACGGATCAGCACAACGGGAAGGTGCTAAAGAGGGCGAACACTCATTTGGGAAGGCTTGTAGGAGGGCATCCGTGCGGTCATCGATCGCTCTCTCCAACACACCCTCTACCCGTCCCGAAACGGACAACGGCCAGATTTTCGACTTACGAGAAAAGCAATAGAAAGCTTCTTTTTTTCTCCCTCTCCTGCCAAAAGAAAAACGTTCAAGGGTGGGGGCAAAGATTTCTACCATCCACTTTCAGAAAGATTTAAAGGAGATCTATACATTTGATTCCGGGTTACACATTTATTTGAATGGCTGTGTGAAAGACGACG
>KK119181.1:123327-224220 GCA_000611955.2 Stegodyphus mimosarum
TATAGTGTAACAAATCAAAATTTATTTAGTAAAAGTTATATATTTATATCTAAAGATATAAAGCAAGAAATTTAGAGCCAATTTTACTCAAAGACCAAAAATTGAAATTTACAAGTAATAAATTAAAAGAAATCCTATAAATGTATAAAATAATTTAATAAACGTTAAAACTAAAATACGTCACACAAGTAAAACCCTAATTCAAAAAAATTAATGAATAAAAAAGAATACATAGGAAGAGGATTTCAATAAACTTCAGCGCCACTTCATCAGGGAGGGGACATTGGAATCAATTAAAATCTCTCTTCCATAAAAAGTCTTTGCTTTTCTGCATCTAGACTTAGCTGATGGGCCATTCCAATGCATTTTATTTATACTAGTTCCCCCGAAAATTCTGGCAAGCAAGGAGAAAGAATTACTTTGGAAAATATTTTTAAAAGCTGCTAGCATTTGTAATCTTCCAAAGAAGTGGCAGGTAACTAACTGCAAGTGTTAAATTTTTGGCAGCGTTTGTGAATCCAACAGAGTAATATCAGAGTTTGAGTTTTTTCCACTTCAGTTCCTCATAAGGATACTCTGAAGGTCAATATATCAGATGCTGTGCAGTGTAGTTGAAAACAAATATTGAAAAACATGTGGGAAGAGCTGCAATACTGGCTTGACATTTCTCAAGCTAAACAGAGGGTGTAGAGTTAAATTTACTATCACAGTAATCTTTATAAAAAACTCAACTGCAATAGCCATTTGCAAAAACCATATTTATCTAATTATGATATTTATCGCTCAATAAATGTTTCTAATCAGGGTAAGTTCACCCTGTATTATTTCACAATGTACCCCAACATCACTAACATCCAGTAACATTTCCCTAAAATAATCATAAATAAAGATATCTTTTCTGATATTTCAATATATTTCATATGGAAAATATGAAATATTTAGATAATAATTAAGAAATTATCCTAATTCTTTAATTAATAGACATTTATTGCCTTCAACAGTGTAATAATTCAGTCAGTATTCTAATATTTATTAAGCTTTAATTATTAAGCTTTTATATAAACTCTCATCGTTAGTCCAAAAAGTGAAAATTGGCAAGAAATTAATGTTAGTTGTTTTTATTAATAGAAAGTTAGCCTTAGTTAAAAGTTTAAAGACTTTTTGTGAAAAGTTTCAAGAATTTTTGTTAGTACCGTTAATAAGGTGCTGCTAATAAACTTTAGCAATAGCTTTTAGACTTAGTTGGTTCTAATAATACATTTAACAAGTTCTTTTACAAAGACATCGGTTTTGTAGTGGAGAAAATTTCACATTGATGCCTAATATTTTTGTTTTATTCAGAAAGGAGCAGAATTTTTTTTTTAATTTTACATTAAGGTATAAAATTTAAGGCATAAATAACTTTAAACTAAGATTATTTACTTAGTTATATTATTACAAAATAGATTAGCTCTCATGTTTGGTGAAATCATCTGTCCAGTAATTACGTAACTATGTAGAAGATGTTCGGATTTTCGATGATACAGGTTCATTTCATTCATATGAAACGATTTCAAGGACTAGTTAATATATTCAATATTATTTGGAAGTGTAATTGTATCGGAGAACATTGGCCAAACGAAATTCGCAATTCAAATTAGCTTTGAGATTAAAAGGTCTCAGACGCCTCATTCAGGTGAATCATTAAGAACTAGCACAAAGGGAAACAGCACGATTATTGCGCTTCTCTAGAAAGGTGGTATCTAAATTTTAGAGATAATTTCGAAATTAATTTGGTATAGGTGACATATAATATGACTTCTGGACTATTACTTCGTAAGATAATCCATGCATCTGTAATTGTCACATGTATGCAATAATGATGGTAGTTAAGTTACAATAACACGCCGAACAAATATTAATTTAGAAGTCAAATAACAAAAATCAGAGTTATATTTTCAATTCCTGGGAATTCCTGGGGTATTTACAGTATTCTTTGCCAGTGTGGTTTAATTTACATTGTCCAAACTAAGAGAGCCTTAAAATTTCGCGTTAAGGAACATGAGGCATATGTTAGAAAAAAGGAAACACAGAAGTCTTCTGCTGTCCAACATTGTTGGTCCGAAAATCACACTTTCAATTTTTCTGCTGTCAAAATTATTCAAAAAACATCTTCCATTGGTGAACTGGATTTTCTAGAAGCATTTCACATTAAAAAAATCTTTCTGTTCTTGTTAATGAGCCTAATTCCAATCCATCTTTGCCTTCAGCCTTTAAAGAAATTATGTTTTAGTTCTGGTTTCATCAACAGATGGCACCAGTAGCTTGTCTCCTGTCCAGGCTTTCTTATCTTATCTAATCATTGTATCTTATCTTGTTCATTTGCGCTTTTGCAGCTGAGGATGGTGGTTAGGTAAAACCATGGAAACTAGTCCTGTGAAAATTTGAAGTTATAACGCTGATTTTTGTTGTGTGACTTCTAAACTAATGAAGGTAGTTGTTTTAAGTTTTGAGACCATGATCCTACATTTAAAGAAGAGTTTGTGAAAGATAGAAGATTGCAGAAAATAGGCTGCGGTTGCTGAAATGCAATGCAGACAATAGCTCTTGGTAATTTTTGCACTGCTTAATTGTCCCAATAATGAATAGAATCGTTGATTGGCGTTATGTATTTATAAAACTGTTATACAAAATTAAATATGTTTATAAAATTAGAGGTGAATATATTTATCGGAAACAGAATGAAAAGTACTGAATTGTTTTACAGATCAACATTGATTTTCATTATTTTCCTTCTAGAGGATTACATATTTATTTGTATGTTAACATGCTGTTTTCTAAGGAGATTATTATCCACAATTTTTAAATGTGATGAAGGAAAAGACTGTCACAGATATACTTGCTTTATAAGAAATATTATATAGGCAAAGAAGCATATACACCTTGTGATCTAAATTAATATAGAGCCGGCGAAATTTTATTGGCTCCCTTCTCGCTAAGAATAAAGTTTAAGAGAGATCTTTAATGGATTTACGCGCCTTTCCGTCTGATCCAGTCGGAATTTGTTTGAAATGGTTGGGGGAGGAAGGACTGATGGATGTGATAATTGGTAATAGTTTGAAGATTAAGAATTGACATACCAAAACAAATTTTAGTCACAAATTTCTGGTTTCAGTCCTGACCTCGAAGAGCTTGCGGTTCTAGATGGATTTTAAAATATTTTAAAAATTAAAAGCATAAAAATTATAATATTATGAACAATCTGCAATATTATCTTTTCTTGCAGATTTCAATTTAACGCTTGAAACAATTTTAAACTAAGTAAATGTATATACGATAAATATAATAATTTAAGAATTAGTCATGTAGAAATTAATGATATAGAATGTAAAATCTTACATTTAAAATAAGCGGTTCTAAACGGCGATGTCAGATGATAGGGAGAGAATGTGATATTACTGTGACACTATTCCATTCTAAATTAGTGCAACGATACGATTTGTACATTTAAAAATAAAGAAAAGGCTTATTCATTCAAGAAGTTGTTGCGCCTTTATCTCACTGGATTGCCTGTGCACAAAAGCTCGCAAAAAATATTTCCATCATTTACAATGCTTTCTATTTTGCTGGCATGCGAAATCTGCAGAATTAAAACGATGAATGCGTTAGGGAATGGGAGTTTGCTTGCGTTGGATTAAGGAGTGTGCTTTCGAAATAATTAATAAACAATTTCAAAATTATTAAAATAGAACTATTTCAACAAAAATCTAAAATAAACTACTTATATATAATAATCGCTCATGAAAATGTAGTAAATGGAATCTTTGATAATTATAAATAGCAAAAAGTATATCCAGATTTAATCTCATAATGTTTGAATAAAATAATGATCTGAAATGCTGTAGAAGTAGAAAAGAATTATTCTGCGATTAATAATTTATTCACAAACTTTTCTGCTTCTTTTGATGATGACTGTGGGGCACTACACCTCTTTTTCTTTTAGTATAAATTTCATTACGTAATCTAATTAAATCTGGAAGTGACAGAATACGATTTAAAAAAAACATCTAAAATGTCCTATTATCAATTAAGATTTCAAATAAGATCTAAAGAGGATATGTTGAAAATTACTCAAGTTTTGGAAAATAAAATCCTTCAAACTTAAAACAAACTGAGATCCGCGGTTAAATTTTAGTGGGAAACTTGCTTGTGCTCGTGGAAATGTGATTTGTAATTTTCAAAGGAGCCGAGACACAAAAGCCCAAATTATTCCAAGATTACCATATTTTTAACATCAGTAGAAAGAAACATTATCTATACTTATGTCAGCACGATGTATCGTAAAAAGATTAGTTTTCTGATATTTATCGTAAAACGATTAACTTTGCCAGCAGGTAATATATATACATGATACTAATTCAAAAATACTCTGGTGGGAAGAATTAATGGAACAAGTATAACAAGGCGACTTAAGTTAATTCTTTTAAGTGAAGTCCAATGAAAAGTAATTGATTGGTAGTCCAAAGTCAGCTTTATCACGTCATCATGGAATTCACCTTCGCTATGTATAAATACACAAAATTTTGCGCTCCTTCTTTTCGACACCTGAGGGAAGGACTACAAAGGGATGCTTCAAATTATAATTTCAAGGACTGGACAAGTAGCTGGATAAATGTTTACGTGTGAAAGGTGGAACGTATTACTTAGAAGATAACTAAGGGATTACAAGAAAAGGCATGTGATTGGGTGAAACGTAGAAGGGCAAGGTGGATTTGTAAAGACCCAAAAGCAGCCAACAGCGACATGTCGAGCGAGAATTTGGAAATGGTTTAAAGACTCTGGTGATGCATGCAAATACGATCAATATCGAAAACTGCTGACAGAGATTCTCAGGGTCTTATTTGGCAACGACTGCGACTGCAAACAGTCAACTGACTTCAATTCAGATTGCAAAGGGGATCACTGCAGCTACAGGAATTCGACTATCTAGGTATGTTGTTAGTTACAGGCTGGGTAGAAGAGGGCTATGTGCAAGTAAACCCTCGACCTGGGAAATGCGCCCATCTGCCGTCATACAAAGATCATCATGATAGCAATACCGTCAGCTGGAGCCGAGTTCTCTTTAATAATGAATCCCATTTTTGTTTGGAGAATAGTTCGTGTTGCAATCAGGAAGCAGCAAAACAGACACAATAAGCTCAAAAACATTCGTTAAAGGCAACGGTGTAAAAAAATGTGTTTCTCTATTTTTTTAATTAGGGATGCATTCAATAACAACTTTTCCCATTAGCCGAAACCTTTTATCTCCATCAGGCTGCACTAAAACCCGATTATTTTGAGAACGAAGGAATCCGGTAGATGTATTAGCCATCATATACTGAGGATTTAAATCCCACAGAACTTGCGTGGGACCCACTAGGAAGCCAATTAGCACTACAGCCCCCACTTAGCGCTTTCTACGAGCTTCAAGGCTCTGGTTATCGTGAATGCAATTTATTAAGGTAGAAATCCTGGTCAGTATGATACACAACTTAGAAAATGTGTATATTTTGCATTTCAATCAGATGTGATCACATAACTCATTAATTTTTCTAAATATCTTAAAAAAGTTGTGACTGTTTTCTACAGCACTTTCTAACACATTTCATGTGTCCTTATCTAAATTTACTTTTTACACACTTGCTTTACACATACACACACGCAAAAAAGTACAATTCTGAATTTTGGACATATTCTAGACATGACCAAATAAAGATGGTTTTGTTTTGTTTATTGTATTATAGCAAAACATTCGAGGTCTATCTGCATAAGGGGAAGGATGTCTTCGTGGGAGACGTTCTAAAACCAAATGAAGAATTTGTTCAAGTTTCATGTTCATAACTGCAAAAATCCTTTAATTTATATTATTACTCATAGCTGTTCCTTTAATTAATTCATCCAGCGTATCTCCGAAGTCAGAATAGATCATCCATACTTACAACAAATGAATTTTAGATATAAGCAAGTAATTATGAGTAATTTAAAAAGCCGAATTTATATATATATATATATAATTAAATCAAAATAGGAGATTAACAGTTTAACGGTAAGTAAATACTTTAAAATTGAAACAAAAATTGTTAAACACTATTTTTATTTAATTATTAATTAATTAATTGCACAGCATACTACCCGACTTTAATAATCTATGATCTTAATTTGAAATTTCGAAACGTTTGTTTACATATATATATATTACTTGACAGCAGAGCAGTAATTATACAGGCTACTGACTACTATTCATTCTCAGCTCAAAGTGCCGATTCTTCCGCTGCTCTTCTCCCCCCGATTCTTCTTTTCCTGCCTCATCTATTCCTCAAAAGTCAATTTCTGACACAGCGAACCCCTGCTTTTGTCAATTAAATGGTTTATGCGCGATAGTCTTTACTGCTTTTATACGGTTTAGTTTTTGATTTTCATTATTTATTCAATATTTCAAATATTCATTTAAACAATTTATTTTCAGCAGAATAATGACTTGTAAGCATGCTTAAAATATGTATCTGAATCTATGTACTATTCTAGATACAAAATTTTGATACCTCTATTAATATGAATCTAGATACAATTTTGACAGATAGAGCCTCATTTTTTGAGTTTTATATACTCTTAATGCAGTAGAACTACTGTTTTATTATTCAGAAAAGGAAAAGAGAACTATAACAAATGTTTAATTAAGGCTAACACCTGTAGGATTATTATTATTTGAATACGTCTATTAGAAGTTTGATACTAGTTTATGCTATACAGGCAAGTCAAACTCCATACATTCATATTTTATTAAAATTGCAGCTAGTTCTCCTTAAATGCAACCATCCTCATCTCTATAAAAATTTGCAAGCATATGGATGTGAAGTTCTTAAAGAAGTGACATTCAGTACCAATGTTTAAATTCTCAAAAACGCCGGTTTTTTCCCACCAATAATGAGTTCGTTATAATTATTTTCTAATATGTAATACAATTATTTTAGTAAAATGTTTAGTAAAAGAATGGCTGTTTGCTGCTGGCTCTAAGAAACATTTAAGAGCATTAAAAATGAAAATTTTCTTCCCCATTTCAGTCTTCCGTCAGTAGGTGTTATTGATGAAGGTGATGGAAAGCCAACAGCGGATGAACCGGAAAAGATTCTGTCAGTATGGGTTACTCATAAGGAAGATGAGGAATAGGGGCAGATGGATCGGCACAATTTGACACAGGATGAAATGGGAAAGGTTGAATTGGGAAATCACCTTTAAATGTCTTACCTTGGCACCATTCATCCTTTATTAATTGTACTAAATTTTCTACTAGTTTATGAGGATCACAACATTAACTGCCCGTTTAGATGAATGAAGAGCATAGTTTTTTATTTTTTTTCCTTTGATGAACTTTTGCTGCCACACTGTACTGCAATTTGATCAAGAAACTCAATGGGTGAGTTAAGCAAGTCCGTTCTTTTTGCTAATATTGCATTTTCTGTGCCATTGCATATTTTCATGTAACGTAAATATTTTCCTTACAAGATTTAATAAATCTGAATTACTATTGTATTTGATGTCTTTTTTTCAGTTTTGCTCAAACAGAATCAAGCCTGAAACTCTGTCATCTCTGAAAATTTAATATGACAAAGATTCCAAAAAATGAATTGACTGAAATCTTGCTAAGCTAAATTGCATTAAGTTTCTTAATGCAATTTATAAAAGAGTTTTATATTTCTTTCAATTGTTGGTTTATTTCTCATGAAAATTGGAAAATGTCAAGGATAAGTAAAGATATTGGTGAAATTTGCACAAGCATTTCCTGTATTATATTCTGCAGTGCTCCCTGAAATAAAAATAACAAAAAATCTGAAAAGTTTCAGATTTTAAATTATGTCCAAATGGACGTTTTAACATTTTGCGTGTTATCTTTATTTATTAAATGTCATGTTCTTCGCACTTAAACCTTAAAATTCAGTTCAAGAGCAATATCGCAAAATAATTTTAAAATCAACATGTGTCTAGAATTTCCGATATACAGTCTCCCGCGCTGGAGATAAAAAAGTTTTTTTCTGTACAACGTTGCCCTTGCTCGCTTTGAAATCGTTGAGTTTCTTAATAAAAAATTCGTTAAAGTTTTACAAAATATAAATCGATAATAAAACAAATTCCAAATTTCAAATGTGCGCTTCCAGATGCCCATATTTTGGTGGTACGTTATTCAAAATTTGATAGCTCTAGGTAGCGTTGTTTTATCACAATGCGAGAAATATGCATACATTTATTCAAATTCGTTTTTTTAACAATAGCGAGCCCTCAGTCGATTTCGGCTCGGCCATTACTAAAGCCAGACATGGTGGCCACTTTACTATGGAGGCAGGTAGGCTACATTTGCCTTCTCTGAAGGGACGGACAGGTGACAGGTGAAAGCAGGTCCGGACACCCGGACGGCTTACATAGACTAATCGGGTATCGTCCGGATCCCGCAACTATCTGGAGCAACACCTCGAAGAAGGGACGGACAGCTACAACCATGCCTTCTCCGGTATTCGAACCCGGCCCCTTCGGTATCGTACTCGGCTCCCCTAAACACTATAGCATCTTGGCGGCGTGCAATTTAATTTCTTTAAATATAATACAGGGCGATAATATTTGTTGGCAACAATTCGAAAAGTAAAACAACGCTTTTAGCCAAACAACGCAAAATATCAAAACGAAATTAATAGTCCTTCTGGGAAAATTGCCTTTTTAGAATAAAAATAAATAAAACAACTTAACTATGTGCATCACAAAATCAAATTTAATATATAATCACTCGACTCCAATGTAGTAACACTATTTAAGTGTTAACACTAGCAAAATGCCAGAACACACATACTCACGTCAACTTACACCACAAGCTGTATGTTCACTAGAGGCCCAGTGCAATGTTTCCAAACTCTCTCTCTATTAACCTTTTGTTTGCTAATAAATTTACATTTTGACAAGGCTGATGGAAGAAAGAGAAATAAGAGGATGGAATGAAATAATTAATTAATAAAACAATTAAAAAATCTGAAAGCTTTCATATTTTACATTAAGCCCAAATCGGCTTTTTTTAACGTTTTGTGTGTAACCTTTATTTATTAAATATCATATTCTTCGCACTTAAACTATAAAATTTTTTTCAACAGCAATATCGCAAAATGATTTTAAAATGTGCATATTTTTGTAGAAATATTAGGTTATTTCGAAGCAGGAGAGATGAAAAATGTGCAATGCCCTCGATACTCGAACCACAGATCTCTCGAGCGTCGAGGGTGTTACCATTACACCACGAAGGCATGCTAAGAAGGCGGGAGAAATACCTTATATACTCCCCTTTTTAAAGGGCGACTGGGGATTAGGGGATTCAATCGCCAAATTCTGGTGATAAAGAATCACCATCCACCACCTTTTCACTTCGGGAGCCACTTTAGCCACATTAGGTTATTTCGAAGCAGGAGAGATGAAAAATGAGCAATGTCCTTGCCGGAACTCGAACCACGGACCTCTCGAATACGCATCGAGGGTGCTAATATTACGCCGCGAAGGCATGCTAAGAAGGCGGGAGATGTACCTTATATACTCCCCTTTACAGAGGGCGATTGGGGATTAGGGGACCCAATCGCCAAACTCTGGTAGTAGAGAATCATGATCAACCACCTTTTTAGTTCGGACGACACTGTAGAGACATTATGCTATTTTTAAGTAGGAAAGATGAAAAAAGTGCTATACCCTAGCCGGGACTTGAACCATGAGCCTGTCGAATACGCGTCGAGGGTGCTACCATTACACGACGAAGACATGCAAAGAAGGCGGGAGCAAGACCTTATATCTTTGGAATTTCCGGTACACAGACTCGCGAGCTAGAGATACAAATCTTATTTTTTCTCCGGCACAGTGTTGCTCGCTTTGAAGTCGTTCAGTTTGTTAATCAAATATTTGTTAAAGTTTTACAAAATAGGAAATAGATAATAAAACAAATTACAAGTTTAGACTTCCAAATGTCCATATTCGAGAGGAGACGTAAGTTATTCAAAATTCGATGGCTCTAGGTACCATTACTTTATCACAATGAGAGAACACATACATACATTTATGAAGATTCTTCATTATTTAATTTCTTTAAATATAATACACGGCTCCAAATACATAAAATTTGGTGGCAACAATTCGAAAAGTGAACCGACATTTATAGTGAACCAACGCAAAATGCCAAAACGAAATTAATAGTCTAAAAATTAATATGAAAATGCAGTGTTAAATGAAATAAATCTTAAAACGTTGCCACAGCCTTTTAATAATGAAAGTTTTTTTTTCTAAAGATGTTTCATGTTTTCAACGATAATCTTCCATGAATTTGTATCAGCTGCTCTCTACTAATATAAACGTTGCTTTTAAAGCTTATTTTCGGACTGCTCAAGACGCATAACGAATTTACCTTCCCAAGATCAAGCTGTTGTTTCCTTACGTCTAAGCTTTTACATGTGAGCAATTTTCTAGCAAGCAATTATTAATGCTAAGAGAATAAATTATGTATATTTTAACCTTTTCTACATTTTATCCTCTACTCTTAATTAACACATAGTGAATTTTACACTTTTCTCCATTTCAGTATACATTTTCTGAATTATCACTTTGAAAGTGATAACTCAGAAAGAAGAAAAATACGGGAAAAATAGGAGGTGAAGGAGTAATTAAACAAATGTGTTCCACCGAAGTTTAGTAAATTTTATATTTTGGAAACTTTCTACTCTTACAACAGATTTAGCTGTTTCTCGATTACTTTCTGTTCTTCAGAACTCTGAAAGAAGAAATTATCATTTTCAGTCACTATAATCATATTCTGCAATTTTAAATTGATTTTTTGCCCAAACGGCGTTAGCCCAGAAGGGCTATTTATTTCGTTTTGGAATTTTGCATTGATTCACTATAAATAGCGAATCACTTTTTTAAATTGTTGCCAACAAATATTAGAGCCCTGTATTATATTTAAAGAAATTAATAATGAAGAATCTGCATAAATATATATATGTTTCTCGCATTGTTATAAAACGGTACCTAGAGCCATCAAATTTTGAATAATGTTCGTCTCCACCGGAATATAGGCATCTGAAAGCCCAAATGTGGAATTTATTTTATTACCTTTTTCATATTTTGTAAAGCATTTATGCGTTTTTGATTAAGAAACTCAACAATTTCAAAGCAAGCAATGGCAAAACTGTATGGGAAATGAAACATTTTAATCTTCAGCTAGCGAGATAGTGTATGTAAAATCTTAAAGGTATTCTCTTTTAAATGTTTTGTGATATTGCTGTTGAATTTAATTTTATGGTTTAAGTTCGAAGAACATGACATTTAATAAATAAAGGCAAGACACAAAACATTAAAAACGCCCCTTTGGGCATAACATAAAATATGAAAGCTTTCAATTTTGTCATGAATTAAATTTATTCTGATAAAAATTATTTAATGAAATTAAACAATTTTACATATTTTGTATTCAGTATTAGTTAATTCATTTCAATTAAGCTTAAAAGTCTGGGAAGCTGACTTGCGTTACGAAACAAAAACCAAACACATTTGTATAAAAACAGCGTAATTACGTGTTGATTTTTTGCATTCAATTGATTTCTTTATTCCGTGTAAAACCTTTCCTACCGAAAAAAAATTATGAACATTTTCAGTTAATATATGCATTTGAAAACTGTATGTTATTTAAATAAATTACATTTGAACAAGTGTTTGCTTTCTAATGATATTCACACTTATCAAGAGCAGAAATTAGAAAATGTAATGCTTAATCAATAGCCAGGAATATATTAAAAACAATTTTAATTTTATGTAATACTAAGAATGCACTTTGTCTTTAAAATGCATTCTTTAAGCAGTCAAGCAAAATTTGAAATAAAAATTTCTGTTCGTTGTTCAAAGCATTTCTTTACTGGTATAACATTCTTTGAAACGGCATTAAACTTAAGGCTAATAATCTATTTTTAGTTACCATCTTATGCATGTTTTTCGTAAGTTTCACTTTCATCTTTCTTTAAAACATATGAGTGAAGGACTATAAAAGTTAGTCATTTTTCATTACACTGAAGGCACAATAGGTTTGCAATGTATCACCAAATTACCTTTGATTATTTAGGAATTAGAGGTATGTAAATACAGTCTGTTGTCCTACAGATCCTTTTTGTAAATTTGTTATCTTCAACTACAGCGGAGAAATACATTCGGTTGTAAACAACATAACAACTGTCACAATACGAACACACTATAAAATTCGGAACCAAACAAAATCTCGAAAATGATTTTAAACATTCACGAAAAAATTACTATAATGTGGAATATCAGAATATAATGTGTTGACAATATATGCTTATATCCTAGGTCCTATGAGATTAATACAAGAATCACATTTCCGATAAAATCAGAAATAAACTTGTAATATCTCATGCTTGATAAAGTATTTTTAAATGAAACATGACACCGGATGTAAAATAGCAGAACAGCCTTACACGTATTTTATTTTCAACTATCTACTAAACTCATACATAACTTAATTTTCAACTAGATAATAGTTTTTAATCAGCTACTACTAAACGATAGCTGATTAAAAGCTATCCAATTGTTATTTCTTTGATTTCGTCATGAAACAAGGTTATTAGGTTCATGAAACTGACAACAGTAATAGTGATAATAAAAAAATAAAAAAATTTTAAATTAAATATGAGAAGTAAGAAATATTTTTATATCGTTTTTTTCAAAAAATTTCTTCTGAAACTGGCAAATGTTTTCCTGTAAAATAAGTATCAGTCCAAAACATAATTTTGCGAAAATGTCTGACATTTATTATGAGATTTTAACAAAGGTCGATTATTCGAAAGGTCCGTGGTTCGAGTCTCGGCGAAGGCGTTGTTCATTTTTTAAATCTCCTGCTTTCAAAAAACACCTAATGTCTCTACACTGGCGCCCAAACTATAAAAAGGGTGGTGAATGATGATTCTCCACCACCAGGATATGGCGATTGGGTCTCCTCATCCCCAGTCACCCTCTAAAATAGGGGGCAGAATATAAGGTATTTCTCCCAGCCCTTCGCATGCCTTCGTGGTGTAGTGGTCAGCAGACTCGGCGCATATTCGAGAAGTCCGTGGATCGAGTCCCGGCAAAGGCGTTGCTCACCTAATGACTCTAAAAGTTGTTACCTTTGTTTTTCACTCCATCCGCTTTTCCTTCGTTTCTAGGCATACGATTTTAAGTTCACCTCAGAAGCACTCGTAAATTAAAGCCCCGGGAGAAGAGTTTAAGAAAGAATTTATTAAAGTGAATTATTGGTTTGCCTGCACTGTAATAAGCTCAATGCTGCCTAAGCGAAATCCGCCGAAACGGACTTGCTCACGGATTTATTTGACAAGTGAAATCCTGAATTATTTGTCGTAATTTCTGTGCAGTTCCGATACCTAAGAAGTATTAGCAGGCTTCAGTTTCAAGCCTGGAAGTAGCACCTGTTGATAATTTGAAAATAGTTTGTAGATTATTTGAATATGGAAAGCTTACGAGGGCTAATTTCCTAAGGAAAGCGATGCTTTTATGGAAGACTTTCTAACAGAAACTGTTTCGTATTGACATTGCACAGAACCTGAAAATCAGACAGTCATCCCATTTGCTTGACCTCAAACCGAACCAAGCTACCATTATTCAGCAGTTTTTAACCTATTGACCACTGGGAGGAGGGAAACCTGAAAAGTAGTTTATAAAGTCTGATCTAATCAGAAAACATTAATTATTGCTTCTATAGTTTCTCTAATTTTATTTTAGTGATAAAAAGATAACTCTACGTGAACTAAATATAAAAAACAGTCCGTAGAGTTAGAGAAAGAAACTTATATATTTAAATACACTAATAATGGCAGATAATTTTTAAATCAGTGCGACTTTATTCTATTCTCTTCACCAAATAAAGTTGATGAACTGAATTATCTCACATCGATAGCCCATCGTTTAAACTCATACCAATGAATTCGCAAAATTTTATTTTTTTAAATTAATCAGTTATTTATAATTTCAGCCTTTAACTTGGCCTTTTTGCTTTCCCACGGTGTATTAATTGATTAAAGAGTATTTCAGCTGAGTTTTTCGGATTGTAAGGCAAAGCGTGTTTCTGCCCCTCGTGACCACGTTGCGCAGTTACTACCAGCTCTAATAAGTTCGTAATTATACTTCTTTGCGTTATTGCTGCCGACATTTAAACCTGATGCGCCAGTTAGGGTTTTTAAGCAAGCTTAGATTTAAATTTAATAATACATTCTTCAGACACAATAACACGCCGAACGAAACTAATTCAGAAGTCAAAACAACAAAAATCAGCGTAATATTTTCAATATTTTCACAGGACTAGTTTCGGTGGTTTTTACCGAACCAGCATCCTCAGCTGCGAAACCGTAAATGAAGAAAATCGGAAATAATGATTAGATAAGATAAGAAAGCCTGGACAAGAATAATCACGTGGCGCCATCTGTTGGTGAAACAAGAGCTAAAACATAATTTCTTTAAAGGCCGAAGGCAAAATTGGATTGGAATTAGGATCGTTAACTAGAACAGAAAGATTTTTTTGAATGTGAAATGCCTCTAGAAAATCCAGTTCTCCAATGGAAGATGTTTTTTGAATAATTTTGGCAGCAGAAAAATTGAAAATGTGATTTTCGGACCAACAATGTTGAGCAACAGAAGACTTCTGAGTTTCCTTTTTTCTAACATATGCCTCATGTTCTTTGACGCGAAATAAAACAAACATTTAAAACAAACAACCCAAAGAACATGAGGCATATGTTAGAAAAAAGGAAACTCAGAAGTCTTCTGTTGCTCAACATTGTTGGTCCGAAAATCACATTTTCAATTTTTCTGCTGCCAAAATTATTCAAAAAACATCTTCCATTGGAGAACTGGATTTTCTAGAGGCATTTCACATTCAAAAAAATTTTTCTGTTCTAGTTAACGATCCTAATTCCAATCCAATTTTGCCTTCGGCCTTTAAAGAAATTATGTTTTAGCTCTGGTTTCACCAACAGATGGCGCCACGTGCTTATTCTTGTCCAGGCTTTCTTATCTTATCTAATCATTATTTCCGATCTTCTTCATTTACGGTTTCGCAGCTGAGGATGATGGTTCGGTAAAAACCATCGAAACTAGTCCTGTGAAAATATTGAGAATATTACGCTGATTTTTGTTGTTTTGACTTCTGAATAATACATTCTTCGTCTACTGGTCTACGTTTTAAATTTGAACTTGACTGTTACTATTGTTACACCGCCACAAGCAGTGGCTGATTCTGTTAGCACAAGATGGGCGTTTATTTTCAAAGTTCTGTTTAAACAAGAAGGCTGTTTCAAGATTCTATAGTTACTTGAAACATAATGATTACTCACATTTTGTCTGTCAGGAGTTTCGAACTAGTTTATGCACCCAAATCAAGCCAAACTCTACAAATTTATAAAATTCACTCATCCAAGAATGAATACAGAAAAAATTCAGTAATGAATCCTACTAAACCTGAGGTTGATAAACTTTCAATATCTGTCCTCAATATAAATTTAACCAAGACAACAAAGTAGCCAATACGGTAAAAACTTCTTGTATGTTATTATGTCAGGATGAATACGTGTATATTATCACATTGTAGAGTGATTAAGTTATTTGCAAAGAAAGAGATGTGAAAAATAAGCAATGCCCTCGTCGGGATGCGTAATGGCAGACCGCACATTCAGTTGAACAATGTTAAACGAATTACGCACACTGCGCATGCCCAGAAGAGAATTTGGCGCAATTACGACGTTGGCGTCATTTTAAAAGAAGATAAATATGGTATACAGTTGATGTTCTGTTATCTGCACGTAAACAGTTCGGGGTTTTAAATCTTGTTAGGTTGTACGTTGCTTCATTACTGAGAGTGTAAATATCGATTGTAAACTTCCCAAATTTACGTTTAAGAAGGATTACAAAACAGAAAACATTACATGATGTTGTTTATTGATTGTACTTGAGCTGAATGTTTATTGATTGTGCTTCTGAATAATAAAAGCAATCGATTATTTACCAAAAGTTCAATTTATAAATACTTAACAACTTAAGAAATATACCTAGTTTAAATTACTGAATTAAGCCAAAGAAATTATTACAAATAAGTGATATTAAATGTAATGTTTATGACTAAAATAAAACAAATGAAATGAAACAGAAGCAAGTGCAATAAGCACAAAAAAGTGTCCATAATATTGCAATCGTAAAGAGTCGCTAAGGCCTACATGACGAACAGGCTTGGGTAGAGTTGTTTATTTTTATTCGCGAGTATTTTCTCCCACGCCAACGGTACACTATTGAGCATGCGCAGTAAGCGAAATTCGTTAACATTGATCAACTAAATGTGCGGTTTGCCATTACGCCGCCGGGACTCGAAGATGCAAGAGATGTGAAAAATGAGCCATGCCCTCGCCGGGACTCGAACAACGGACCTCTCAAATACGCATCGAGCGTGCTGACCACTACACCACAAAGGCACGCGAAGAAGGCGGAAGAAATACCTTGTAACATTACTAATAATGACCGTATCTTTTACCTTAGTATCTGTGAAGTGGATCGAAAACAAATAAGTAAGAATAAGAAGACAAAACGTACAGCAAATAGATTTCCAGAGAACTAAAAAATTCGCTCTGAACTTTTATTTGTTTTCTTTTTTGTTCGAAACAAGTTACGCTAAAGTTGTTTTTTTAGCTTAAGACTAAAACAGACCGGTATTATTTTAGTTAGCTAAAGAGCAAAGTTTAAGGATTTTAGCGAGGCTGACGGATGTTCGATAAAATTTTATTACGAAAGATCCTTAGTCTTTTACCCTCGGTCATTTACCCGTCTCATCAACGAAAGTATTGTCCAACGTGCACAGCAAGGGACGTTTACACTGGAGGTAAAGGAAAGCTTGTAGAGTCATCAGGATTATTTCGAAGCAGGAGAGATAAAAAATGAGCAACACCTTCGCCGGGACTCGAACCACGGTCCTCTGTAGTATGCGCCCAGCTTGCTGACCACCACACGACGAAGACATGCGAAGAAGTTGGGAGAAATACCTTATAAGCTCAGTCCTAATTTTGATTCATAATACTCCGGAAAGGATTTGAGGTTTTCTCACATTTCTTTCCTTGCCATCAAACTGCTTGTAAGCATTTTCGGCTCAACAATATTATAAACGCTTCCATGCAACTAAAACACTATACACTTACAAATGTACATACATTCTCCGAAATACGAACTAACTAAATACAAGGATATAGCAGCTAGCTCCTTTACAATCAGTCAAAAGCGTAGCAGTTTCTTTGTACAGAGTTTAATAATTTATGTAATATAGTTGTAAATGTAACACAAGAATTAATTTTTAAATCCTTTTTCACAAGTTTTATAACTATTTTCATGAGGTATGTTTAAAAAAATTTCAAATTTTAAATTTTTTTTTGGAAAACAGTTATTTAAAAAAAAAGTTAGAAAAATAGTTATTTCAAGCATAAAAATAGCTTCTTATGTTTTTATCGGAATAAGGATTGCTAGGCCATGAAAATTTAAAGAAATTCATAAAACTCAATTCTATAGAATTATTATTCTCATAATTTAAAAGCTTCCAAACTCTACTAGGAAAAAAGTAAAGCAACTCTTTAAATTAAACGGTTAAGAAGACAAGCAATGGCATCCAGGTGGAAAACGAACCTTCGAACGTCATCTGCTGCTTCATTGGCTGAGGTCCTTGAGGCTGTAAAAGAATTAATTATGATTTGCGCTTAACGATGAGGTTTTGATTTATTTGATACTGACTATCAGTGTAAACGAGAGTGCCTCACCGGTCATCATAATTTACGATAAAATGTTATCATAGAATCCAAATGTATTAATTCAAGAGCTCTACTTTAGTTTGTCATCTCCGAAAACAGTATGGAAATTAGCTGGAATTCAAAGTTAGTATCCTGTTACCCAAGATTAGAATCTTTACCAAATTAAAGCTGCTTGAAACCTTTGACTAATTCAAGATACCAATTACGCTTGTCATCGGTTCTGCAGAAATACAATAATAAAGTAAATAACTCTAAATAACGAAATTTAAATCTTTTCTTTTACAGATAATTCAAATGGTAACTTAAAGGAAGATTGTGATCCAAGTACCAATGTTTTATAGGCAACATTTTATAATTATACAATATTTTATTCATTTATTTGCAAAAAATAGCGTTATTTTGCTTGTGGAAACAATAACAATGAATGATAACTATATTACGATACACTGTTTGTGATTATTCATTAAAATTGAGCAGAATTTTGGAATTTCATAACTCATTTTGTTACAGTTATGTCCTATGGGAAATGATATGTCTATATGCGACTCATTAAGGATTCTTAAATTCTCTGGTAAAAAAAAATCAAGATTAGATCGCATAAGTGAATTTTAAGTTATATGACCTTGCTTTATAGTTTCCAGAAGCACCTTAAATAGTTCTTCGTCATTTTCAGCTTTCTGATAATTTGAGAAGTTTTTCATGACATTTTTAAATAGCTTCAGATTCAGATTTTCCCTAGGTACTTTTAAATACAGGATACTAGTTCCCTACTTTGAGAACTAATATAAATGATCTCCTTAATTTTGGCTTAACTAGATTAGGGGTAACTTTTTTTAAAAAAAGAAACTCCCCTCATTTTCAAACCATTCGGTTTAACCAGTTCTGTATTCATAACTGAACATATGTACTCCGAAATATTATTTAATCCATGGGCTTAATATCACTTTTCTAGCACAGAATGTCTTAATAATTTTTTTTCTTCTCTCTTACTACCAGTGCTCACAACCGTCAACAGTGCGGACCGTATCGAAAAATAAGAGATAATACTTTCAGATCTTCACAAATAAGTCAGGACTGCTTCCAGTAATTTATAATACCGAATAAAGGTTACACGTTATCACTTCTCTTCTAATGTTGTAATGTTGCAGCATAAGAAAGAACATAAACACGAAGCAGCTGCCTTTAAGGTTGTTTGCATGAAGCTTATACACACATAACTGCTTAACCCTTAAATGCAGGAATTTTTATTTTTATCTTTAAATTTAAAAATACATCAGAATTGATATCAAAGAAAGAATTTTTATTTTTATCTTTAAATTTAAAAATACATCAGAATTGATATCAAAGAAAGAATTTTTATTTTTATCTTTAAATTTAAAAATACATCATAATTGATATCAAAGAAAATAGGAAAAAAACTAAAAAAATATAAACTAAGTTCTTATTCCAATTTTAAAAAAATATTATTAATTTTTACAAAGGAAAATATGATAGGCAAATGTGTAATAACAATTTTATGTAATAATACGTATCTTATAAACTTGTTCCAAAAGAAGTAACATTTTGAATATATCCAAATAAAATATACAAAATCAAAAATTCGAAAACAAAAATAATATCCACAACCAAAACATCAACTCACAATAATGACCGTTACACCGTTACTGGCACCACCACACTGAAACTTTCAAAACTCTATACGAAAAGAGTAAGTATCCAAGTGTAAGTGGTTACACTATGCAGTAAGCTATAATGTGTGCTTTGATTTGACTTACATAACTAAATACGAGTTTGTTGCCATATGGCAACTACCCGTATTTAAGGGTTAAGATTGTGTTAGTGAACTAAATCTTTAACTCATGAATTCACATTACTTAAATGTAGAAAAGTAATCTTTCTTAAAATAAACATTTTAAAGCAAATCCTTATGAAAAAAACTGAATATTTTATGATATATGATTTATGATTCTGTAATTTCTGTTTTAATATCCTTTTAATCATTTACTAAGTCGCGAGCAAAATCACTTAACTGACTAGAAGCAGTATTCTCCGTTGTTAATTTACCTGGAATACCAGCGTTAGTGGGACGTTCTGCAGTATAAAAGTGGAACCTGATGGTGAAATTTGTTCTCACAATATAAATATGCACAAAGTGTATGTAATAATTACTGAAACTTTTGTTGATCTGTGTAATTGACCACATTGTCTTTAACATTAAGCGGTATGATCTAGCGCGTGCATAAAAACATTAGTTACTATAACATTATTATTTATAAAAAACCACAAGCAGCAAAATAAAGATAATTTGCTGATAATAAAGATAAAATACATGTGATACAGTAAGCATCTTTTAAAAATTACATAGGTTTCATTCACTATAGCGTCGAATTAAAAGTACTGCAAGCGTACAAAATAATATCTACAGTTCCTACTGCACATTATGATTACAGATGAAATCTATAGCAAAAAATACTTTTCAGAAGCAGCACAGTACTTCATTCGCCGTAGTTCTGAAGGAGGTATATGTCAATTTTAATCTGCAATCTTTCTTCATATATTCAGAAAAATGAATGAATTATTCTTTTAGGAACAAATTTCCAGTTTAAAATAGTAATAGAATTACTTTAATGCAATAACACGGAAGTTAAATACGCAGCAAGAGATATAGCATTATTAACGATTTGAATAAATCCCACGGCCTCCATCCCTAGGCAAATGTGAGGAATTAACTGTTATTTTCCAACAGTTCATTCGGCATAAACAGCCAAATGAGCAAGCAACCTGTCGATAACAACTTCCCAGTTTAAATGCTGGATGAATTTCTATCTAATTCATAACCGGAGAGTGGTTTCACACGATCCATGTGCTCCTGAAGGGAGAGCGGAATCCTGGCGCTCCCCCTTCCGGCGGGAGGAATTTCGTAGAATCCTGAGACGGAAAGAAATTAATCGCCATTAACGACTCGGGTTGATATGTGTCACATGCTTCCGCGGTCAATTAATGGGGGAAGAGCCATCGGCGGTTTTCGGGAGACCTTCACTAATGACTCGAAGAACATCGCCTTCAACCTCACTTTACGCCGCTGTGTCTCCGAAATATGCACTTTTGCGCTGTAAATTGATGTTATTGGCATATTCCATCCACAAAAGATAATTCATCTATCAAAGCAATCAAACAACGCTTTTGAATTCACGTAGATTTTTAAGGGTCATTAAACACGGCTATTGTTTTAGTAATGTAAATATAACGCAGGAGGATTTTGAGGCCAAGCTTATTTTTATTGTTAGCAGTAAAAATACATAGGACATAAATTTGATTAATTACAATGTAAAATATTTTCTAAATCTATAACTATGTTGTGCTTCATTTAGATGGCAGATTTTAATAAGTATTAGTTATTATTTGCATAATTTGTTTATTATTACTTCCTTTCAATATGTGAACTTGAAAAAAATTTATTTTAGATTATAGAATTATTTTAACCATTGGATACACATAACCAAGGCCTTTTCTTCAATTAGCAAAAATATTCTTCCAGAAAAAAATATTTTTGAGGATGTTTTGTTCTTGTGTTGAACTCACAGAATGTTTTATCTCTTTGAAGAAGGATTCCTATCAGTTTCCTTCGAAATATATAGAGTTTTACTACAAAACTAACACGAAAACATAAAAATTCTGAAAATAATTAACGTGGAAAATATTAATAAACATGCTGCACTATATATCTCATTTCCAAGTATTTAAAACTGACCTGCGTTTATAAAAAGCTATTCATTTTCACTTAATTATGCACTACTGGAAAAGAAAAAATGAGGCTATTAATTGATAATATATGCTCATCTCGGTTATGGTACGTATGATTTTAAGCAACATATTTATTAATCTATAATTAAAAATTAATCAAGGAAATTAGAAACTGAAGTATCGCATACATTGTTTATGCAGTAGATGTTCTAATACCCGAACTAAGTTGGTAAAATGTTTATTCGGTTATTTGCATAATTTAGATATTTCAGTTGTCTCCCTTCAAAAGACCAATTATATAATAACTAAAATTTGAATTAGAATTTTCCGTACCTTTATTTACCGTATTTTACTGTAACAAAGACTATATTTAGCTCCCAAAGTTAGGATACTTTATCCTCAAGAGTAAAAAAGTTAAAAGCCTAGCAATGGAATGTCTATCTAAAAGGCTAACAGAAAATAAGTGGTCTTGAGTTAAGCTACATTTTCAAGGACAAAAAAACCTATGCGCAGATAGACATTGATTAAATTCATCATATTTGCTTAGCTTATGCAAATCGGCACAAAATTATTTGATGCCTCTAATAAATAAAATTTGAAAATTCCTGAGACCATTACCTATGCAGTGTACGAAAGGAAACCTCATTAAGGCTACCACCGTCGGTTCCAAATAGTTCTGAATGCTAGTGATAGTGGACACTTTAGAGAACATGAAAACACGTGATAAATATTATCATTACATACAGACGAGAAGCAATTTAAAAACTTTATGAACTTTCGCAGATACAAACACACTTGTTCTCAAAAAGCGAAATGTGTTCGGAATCGAAAACAAAATAAACCAAGCAAATACCATACAATGCTATCGTTTTATTCACGCCGGAAGAAAAAAAAATCCTGTTCGAACAAGTTTAGACATTTAAGAAAGACACTTCAGAAATTGCTGTTGATAGCCCATCTAATGTGCCAACTCCTTTCACTTCTCATACAGTCTCCTCATCACAAACGTCCCTTTTGCTTGCCAGTAAAACTTCAGAGAAGCCAATCAGCCGTTGACTCATCCTCATCTAGCTAAAGATCTACTAGCTTCTTACTCACTCCAAACCTCAAAGACGACATCCAAGATCGTAAAGTAATTCTTTATTTATAACTTTTTATTTATAATGTACTGTATTTAAATTTAATTTTATTTAATGATATTCATTGCTTTTATCTCATGAGCATCGCTAGGAGATAAACATAGTGAACCTAGTAACATTCTGTGAACAAATTCACGGTTCTAATGCTCCGTTTGGAGAGTAATTCCTTCGCAAGGTGGGAAGCGGAGAGTCTGCAATTATTTTGTTTTTGAGAAATACCGGTCTCTTTCTCAAAAACTAAAAAACTGTGGTCTCAGGATATTAATGACTACTTTAGTTGCTTTTCACTTGTGAAACAGTGTAATATTGGGTCTCGGACGTCTTGCTTCATGAACCATTTGGTTTACAACCAAATATTCTGAACAAAAAACGCCTCGGTTGACGAACGGTATTATAAATTAGCAACACTCAAGACGACGCTATATGATATTTGCAGGTGTTTTGTGGTAACTTGTGTCAGATAAATTAACACTCAGTGTTTTATAGAAATTTTGCTTGAATATATTCGATTTTTTAACCCTCACTCACAGAGCCTGGCAGCGAATGACTTAGCGAACCATGAATTCGGCTGAGGAAATTATGGCCGGACTGGACTGCCGGCACAGACATTGAAAGATTTGACTCTTAATTCGTTTTTATTATCCTTAACATGTTTTTTATTATCCATGTGCAAGTTAACTATGAGGACTATGAAGTTAACTATGAAGATGGCGAAGAAGTTACTAGAAGATCATAAAAATAAACTTAAAAGAAAGAATTACAACTTCAGAAGACTCTACAAACGGCAAGATGTCTCAGTAGTCTTCAGAAGTTCTTATATCTTCAGAAGAAGGAAATCCTAGTTCTCTAATATGTGAAATATGTGAAAAATTGTCTAATATGCAAAGTTTTTCCGAAACTATATCATCCTGATAAAGTAAGACAATGAAATGTTTCACATTAAAACACATTTTAAAATATACGCAACAAAAATTATAATGAACTTCTGATTGAAATGGAGATCCAGTGAGTTTCAAGCAGAATAGAGTGCCGCTTAGACATACAGAAAAATATGAAATAAAACGCCCTTAGTGACCCCCTCGTGAAATTTTATGGAAAGAAGTTTTGCATTCAAACAGTAATAACACGGTCTACCTTATTTTACATTTATGCCATCTACTATTCTTAATTCAGGAATTAATTAAATTTAATTACATTTTCTTCTATTTTGTCTGTTTAATTTTGCGTATATTTACTTGTATCTTAAATTTAAAATCATTTCCATCAGTTTTTATTACGAACAGGTGCATAAGGTAGTGCTGTAAAATTTAAATAACGTATTATTTATGGTTTAGAAATTAAATAATCCCTTTTATGTTAATTCCTAAGGGAAAAATTATTTCGGTTTATTAACATTTCGATTGACGCACGACCTTCAGACAAAGGAATGAATTAGATTCCTAAACGAGGTTTCACAGCAAGACTTAAACATAGAAAACATTTAAAATTATATTCCTCCTTAGTTATTTGTTTTAAATACATCAACATGTATTATCACATTTAGTGAGAAAAACTGAACGAATAATTTTTGGCTTCAGTTACTACTATTGCATCGTACAATAATACCTCCTACTTTATACCTCCGGAAGCCACTATATTTCTGCATGCAAATATAAATTAAAAAAATTAGTTCTTATTAAAAAATTTTTATTATTTATTTATTACTCCTGGAGAGCGTTCTGGAAGTCCGGAGAAAACAAACATAAAGAATCGTGAGAAAAAACACAAACCTCACGTACATCAATCAAAATGAGAAAATAGAAAACCGTGTGCACGTATGTTTTCTGTTTAGTGAAACGTAGATGTAGAATCAACTACTTTTTCATAGAGAGATCATACGGATGGAAAATCCAGAAGGAATATTACCCTGTTGAATTAATTTTTAACGTCATAAGAAGGACGTACGGTGCTTCTTTTTTTTCTTCCCGTTTAACCTTCAGCGTTATACTTCTCCCTACTGGTCCAGTGAATATAATCTTCGAATAGAATTAAGGGTAAATGAGGTTTATTCCATCGTCTTACTCATAATGGAATTAATTTTATCAGAGTTGTAATGACGTCATGTTACATTTCATGACGCATGTAATTTCGTCTTGATACTTCAGCATTATCTTCTTCGAAAGCGTGGCTTCTAACTAAGTTGTCTTAAATTTGTTACAGGAAGCATTAAGGACATTTTCAAATAATATGAAGCATTTTTAGCAATGTAAATATACATAACTAAAACTGTGATTGTTTTAAATTTTAAATAAACAGAAATATTTGATTGTAACAGATACAATCAAAAGTCATGGGACAATTGTAATTTTAGGTATTCTGGAATTTGCAAAGAAATGCTTCACGAATTGTTCCGAACTGCGGCAATATAAATAGTTCACTTTAACAAACACTTACTAGTGAAATTTAAGTCAAGGGTGCATTTGGGATGCCAAAAAAATTATGAAGGCAAAAACAATCGTATTTTGTCATAAACATTAGAAAACTGTATTCACTTTTCTTAAGACATTTTACTTGATACGTGGAATGTTACTTGATACGTACGTAACGTAATAATTGATTTTACTTGATACGCACTTATGCACATTTCTTAAAACAAAGCAGTTATTAGCATGAACAAGCACATACAAGTTTCTTTTTATTCCAATTTTTTCTCATTTGTTTTCCAGTGATGGGCTCAAACCGTCCATAGACGACAGCCTAAGGTCAGAAGCGGTGGTCATTTTATTATGGAAGCACCTAATAGGTGGGCCACTTTACCACCTATGAGTGGTCGGATAATTACAGCCATGCCTTCCCCGGGATTCGTACCCGGGTATGTTGTTATCACAGTCGGCTCCCTTAACCACTATACCTTCTGAGGGGGGGCAAGTTTTTACTATAACATGCAGCGTTTACCACCAAACGTAACGAAACTTTCGGAAAATGGGGCAGCATTCAAGAGAAACATTAAACTAAAATTTTAAAAGGAAAAAAGTGAATATTCAATAAGATATAAGGTTTTAGAAAAGTAACTAAGTATGCGAGATATATATATATAACTTTTACTTCCTTGTACGAAGTAAAGGAAGCATTGTAATCTCGAAAAATTCCAGATACCATACTTTAACGAAAATATACATTTTGACCGCATCGAATGCAATTTAATGATGCTTTTGCTTGAGATCTGTAGGTAAGGACAGAAAAAAAAATCTGTTTCCCCAAACGAATTACAAAACTGATTTAAAATGGAATCAGAAGAGATTTTTTTCGTGGCATCCGTACGTTACGTTACGTATGTATGTATGTATCTCGCATAATTCAAAAAAACGAGTAGCCTTAGACCGTTGAAATTTTCTATATAGGACTGCTATAATATGTAGTTGTGCACCTTCTCTTTTTGGTTGCAATCGGTAGCACCAAAAGTATATAAATATATATGTATATATACTCGGCTCGGTGAGCTCAGCTTTATTTTTATATGTTGTAAATTGCGCATTTTTTTCTTTAAAAATGTTTGAGTTATGTTGTCCTTATCTTTCGGTTAAGGTTTTCATGCCTTTAGTTAACTGCATGCAATAATTGTAAAATTATCAAGAACTTAAAAGTTGCTTAAGTGCGCCTAAGCCTAAATTTTGTTTACCATAGCGCCATATTTGTTTAATTTGAAACTTAGCAGAATAGTGGATTTGTTGCCAATCTAGAAAAGCTAAGCTTCGCATTAACAAATATAACGTCTTTTATTATTGCGATTTATATCATGCTTAATTCATTCTGGAATTATTATTTAAGTTATTAAATTATCTCATATATTGACTCAGCGTCCACAATAAATTAAGTCATTTCTACGCCTTGAGTGTCTTTTTGCCGAAGGAGACCAAAAGTAAACTTTCAGTTTTGGACACTGAAAAATCTGCCTTCTTGCACGCTGATCGAATTGCTTGTTTTTGCATAGGTACCATAATTTTAACTGTAAAAGTTGTTCTTTAACTTGTTTTAACTGTATTTATGTTTTATATTATCCTCTATTTTTCAATTTTTAATAAAAATACTTTGAGGTTTTATGTATTTTTGCCTTGTAGCGACGTGAAATCTGAATTAATTCAATGACAAATTGATCTGTAATGAAATTCGAGGAAACAAGTTTAAATGAAATTCAGGAAAAAATGCGTATAACTTAATATTCCGTACAAAAAATCATGTGGTGTACACATCAGATTTCTTCTTTTATAATTTGGTTGTCAGAATGTAGGACTAGTTACATTAAACTTCCAGGTGGATATCATGCAAATTCAAAAATATATCTATGATATATGAATTTTACTGCAATTGCTTTCTGGAACTAACTGGATGACAGGAAACTTTCCCAAAATTTTGTCAGTGTCTTACTTTAGTGTTTGTTCATTTTGACTTCATATGTTATGCTCAAGCATTTCTTTCGTCGTTTACACACAGAACATACATGGACACAGGTTTTGTTTGTTCGCATATAGCCTTACTAATTCACTTGCAGCAAAAAGGTGACCGATCAATTAAATTTTGCTAAAAATTCTGAATGTTATTAACAGAAAACAAGAAAATAGTTATAACATTTAAAGAAATTTTTATGTCTTCGTTAACAGACACGTTAGATAGATATAGTAACAGAATGGATTTTCAGTGGGAAATGTGAGTTCAGAAATATTTTGTGACTTTTGACTATGTAGGTTAAGAACAATGAAATAAGTTTTCTTTCACTCTTTTAATATAAGATTTGTTAAAAGAAATTTTATCATGGAAGGAAATATCTCCGTCTATTAAACCACAATTCTGAGAAATTAATTAATTTTTCTGTGTAACAAACGATAAATACATTACGGATATTCGAAAAATCAAATTAGTTAGTCGAAATAAAACATAATGCCTCTCTGTTTTAAAAAGTTGTTGCTTTCGACGATTTCTTTTAGGTTCAGAATTTAACGGACAATCGAAATGAAAAAGGAAGAGTAAAAAGACTCTATTAAATTCTCTGCAAATGAGAAAATTTAGAAGTTTTTGTTATTTAACTCAATCGTGGACATAAATAAATTGAATTAAATAAATTAAGATGCAAACGTCAAACTGAACATTCACAGAATTTTTTTTAATTTTACAGAGAGTGATTAAAAATACATCTATCAGCATTGTAAAGGCATTTAGAGTGAACAGAATTAGGCAGGGTTTGTAGTGAAATGTGTGCGCGGAAATGGCGTGTTGAGGTTGCACAGTGCGAGCTATTGAAATCAGTAGGTAAAAGCGGTTTTCGTTCGGATATTCGTGCCGCGTGAATAACTACACAAGCATGTCGAACCTCGCGGATATATTGAAAGGAAATTGGAGCAGCTGCTCAAAGGATGTACAGAGAGTAAATCACGAGTGAACAGTTGCCGAATCGGCAAACATTTGAGTGTATTAACCAGGAGTTATGCAACAGTTGATCGTCCACGCTGGCGGGCGTGATCTGGGCAGGGGAAGATACTGCGGAATTCCTCTACATTGAATCAGACTACGTAAACTTGTTTCTTGGCCGCAACGATCAAAAGAGTTAACGTACATGGATATGAACATGTTTCTTGACCAAAACGATCAGCAGATTTGACATACATGGATTTCTTCTTCTAAAAGCAAATTAACAGCATCTTCTACTATGAAATCCAATGAAGATCTAGTGACCTTGCCAATTCTGAGTGAGATGTCTGAGATCTTTGCTAATGTACGGCAATCCATATACCACGGCTGTAAACCTTCTAGTTATATTTTCGAGCACCTGCTGTGAAAAGCTGAATCACTAAAACGTTTCTTTCTGTTGAGCTGTGTTTCTTAATTAAACATTGTGCCAGTACTTATACGCGCCATTTACGCATCCACACTCCACTAAAACATTTTGCTTATTTCTCTCCTCTTTCCTTCCCTCCTGAATTTTGCCTTATATTTTAGAATCCCATAAAATACTTTTATGCATATTTTTTTACTTTGCTCTCGCATCTATAATACACATACCAGATAAATATGTTCATAGATATTATTATAGACTTTTTTTGTAAGAATTAGTTATAATTGAGTACATTTTTAGAGAACAAGTATTGTTAAATAATATGAGGATATGGTTTTCATTTTTAAGCGAATAAAGACACATTGGATATGAAACTATCTTAAATAAGGAACACTTGTAATTTACACATAAAGTGATAGCAATAACATGGAGAATGATATGAAACATTTTAAGTTATTCATAAATAATCAAAAATATATAATTTAGAACTGAGCAAATGTAACCAAAGAACATAAATATTTAATAATGTAAAAATGAAATATTGCAATATAAGATAATATTAGATATATTGGAGGAATAACTGGTAACTTTCATTATAAGAGAGCATGTCAGAGAAATACTATATCATAAATACCATATGAAAGATGAAAAGAATATGAAATATACTTTAACTTATGTAGCTAAATGGAAAAGCCATTTATACACGGAAATGGAAATATTTATTAAGATATACATTTAAGAAAGGAGACTAAAAATGCATATATCATGACGTTTAAGTGCAAGTATGAAAAAAGAATTTTACCATATTTATTTTGCATAAGATGCTACTATATTTCGTTATAAAAACATTGTTTTTCGATTGCTCAATGTATAAGAAATATAAAGCTGACTTTAGGTAATTAGATAATAATAATGCAGTTTTAGGATTTGACAGATAGAGGAGGGGAAAAAACATAAAATACAGAAAGCAACTAAAATGGAATATGGCAGAATTTCTTTAATGTCTTAGTAAAAAATAAGCCATATAAATAAAATTAAAAGTAAATAATGAATATCAAGCGAATAAAACGATGAAATAATAATGACATAAGCAGTTGATAATAAAGATGTTGATACGTGCGCAAAAAAGAAATAAAAAATAAATAATAAAATGAAAAATATGAATTAAATAAAAAAATAAAATAAAACATATGAAATAAATAAAAAATAAATAATAATAGCTGAAAGCTCGAAAATAAGAAGCTTAATTATCGTAAACAATTATAACTAACCATCGGCCTGTTAAACGCATAAATATATGAAATACTAGCTTTTACCCGCGGCTTCGCTCACGTTGTTGTCCTTAAATAAATTTCAAAGACTATTGAAAATAAAATAAAATAATTTGATTTTTTTTCTTATTGTCTGACCAGGATAATAAGGATAAAATTTTAGTTACTATTACTTATTTTTCAAGTTAAAAATACACTCCGCGTAAAATTTCACTAAATAACTGCCCTTCTTCATTGAGATAAAAAGAAATCCATATTGACGTCGCTAAGACGCTATTCTGCATAATTTTTAAAAAATCCGATTTCGATATATTAAACATTGCAATCTTATGTTTTTTTTTTGGTTTTACTAAAAAATTCTAAAATAAAATATAATTTAAAAAACTGAAAAACGTGCTTTATTAAGCTATCTGACTACAAAAATAAATAATTTTCATTACCAAGCGTTCAAAAAGTTTAAGGTATTAACAAAACGTTAAAAACATTAATTCTTTTTCAGAAGAGCACGAATAAGCGCATTATTCTAGGATGCTTCTGTATACTATATTACATGTTTTTCATTCGGCGCTAATACATATAAATTCCTGGCTTTCGATACATGCGAACAAGCAATATATAGTTGACCATGATAAAAGCATGTCTTTTCCAAATGCACCCCTGCTACCTAATGTTTGCTCTTGAGCTTTGCTAATAGTAACAGCAAAACTAAGTTTGATTGGAAACTGTAGTCTTTTAAAGTGAAATGTTAGGTCAGTGGGGATTATTGGGATTCGAGGTATGATAACACTTTCCCCTTTTCCTACACCTGTTAAAATAGTGGCACCGACTATATTCTGCCCTAAATGTGTGATTCGAAGCCTCGTTCCATTGCACAGTCGAAGTGCATCTATATTTCGCTTTAGCATAACCAGTACATTTAGAGTCAATTGGAGTTCATGTGGGGTACATCTGATAGCTCTAGTGAATTTAAAAACTCAGCAGAATATGAACTGCTTTGTTCTGTATCCATGATTGTATCTATTGACAAATACTCTTTTATTTCTTCCTGCACCTCTTTCAAAATGTCAATGTTGATTTTGTTTACGATTTCATTTGTCGGAGCTACAATTGCTCTTGCACATAAACAGTGATCACTATTTAAATTTTCTTGCAAGTGCGGGTAAACTTTAGCAATAAGCTCCACATCGTTTTCTACGAAATTACATAATTCCTCTGAAAGTAAAACACAACCTTCAGCATCTCTTTCCAAACATCCATCACCAATTTTCAACAGTTTCTCTGCGTAAATCCCTGAATCTACATCATTATGAAACTGCACTCTAATATTTATTTTAAGACTGAATTTTTCAACTTTCACTTATAAGCTTGATGATTTGAGACAGACTTTGATTTCATCTGTAAGTGCACCTTACTGGATTACCGGCAGAGTTTGTCGGAAATCACCAGCCAATAAAACTACCATTCCTCCCATAATATATGTACTGTATCGCAAATCCTGAAGAGTTCAGTTTAACGCTTCTATAGCTTTTTTGTAAAACATCCTGGTGTTTCATTTTTAAATTTAAGGGTTCTGCAATACACGCATAATTTATCCATCTTTCCAACGACCACACGTAGATGAAGACTGTAATAATAATTAGCGTTAAGTTTTAAATCAGCGTGCAGTGTTCGTCTGGATCGAGCCAGTTGTGTACTCGAAAGTTACCCAGTCTTGCTTCCCTTTGCTCGTCTGTTTCAGACGAACGGGCTTGAGCAGTGCGTAATCGAACGTTTCCCAGTCTTGCTTACCGTTGCTCATTTGCTTCTAAAGCTCATGTTGGCTTTTCCTTCGAGGGATCGATTTTCATTTTGGCGGCATAATTGATTTTACAGGGAAAATAATGTTTTGTGACGACTAATTACAAATTCTCTTTCAAAAAGCAAAGAAAATGCGTGTGATGCAGCAATAACACTCTTGTTGATGAGTAAAAAATTAATTATTTTATGCTTTGCTAAAAGATAACACATTTCAAAGTATTTCATTTGGGCTGTGGCAACACATTTTCTCTTAAATAGCCGAGTTTGTTTATTAAATTCCAGACAAATTAATATAATTGCGTTTTCTCGAGTGGCAATACAATTTGTTTATATCGCCGAGTTTTCTAATTAAATTACAACATACATATCTTACGCTTTACAGAATAGCAACGGTAAGCTTTTAAATAGTTGAGTTTGAAAGCCAAAGTTTGTTAAATTAGCGTAAAATATATGTATATAAAGAGTGCGGACCCCATAAGTTGATTTCTGAGAAATCTTATGTAGACGGTGACCTTTTTCTTGTACTGAAGTCGAGTGTGGCAAGTTTCACAAAGATCGGAATTAAATTGTAGATTTGCATGAAAGACAACTAAACTAACATTCATTATTATAGATATAGCTTTCCTCTTTTAAAATGACTTCAGGTTTCAAGAGGTGTTTACATAATTTGATAAATAGATTTCAAAATCTTAAAAAGTCCAAAGCCTCTGAAATTGTAAAAAAATATATTAATTTGATCACTAACCAAATTAATTTGAAATTATGGTAAATTAAGTTAAGTATGTTTTTTCTTTAATAAAAAGATACATATTTCATAAATTAAGGCTTAAAAATATTGATATTTCCTACAATGCTTTTGAAGAGAGCGAATAATCATTCTTGACATTAAAGTAATTTAAAATACCTCAATAATTTGTTTGTTTTAAGGAAGTATCACCATAAAATCATGCTAATGCACTTTTGTGGAACGGAAATTACAAAAGAAATAAACCATTATAATTTCTGATTATGTAAATGATTTCTTGGTGAGAAAATTTCCTTAAACAACATGTATTTCATCGTTATTCTGAAATATTAACATTGCACTGAAATACAAAATTGTCAAAATGTGAGTAATGTTTTCCTGGAAGTATGTAATTTATTTAATTAAACAAATTTTTTTATCTAATTTCTGATTTCGAGATATTATATAATATATATTTACTATGTATACATCGTAATAGATCTACTGGTATGTTTCATAAATAGGTTATATTCCACTGATAAGAATGTGTGAGGTATGTTTCAGAAATACATTTGATTGATAGATTTTACTCAAAGCTGTCTGATATTATAATGAGCTAATTACTCAAAACTAAGATAAATATGTTAGAGGCTTGATTTAAATTTAATAAAGTGTTTATTTTAAATAATTTTGGGGGATGTAAATAGATAAATTATGAGAAGTCAGTGAAGCTGTTGAGCGCTCTTCTGCTCTGAGACTTGCTTTTTTCGCATATTGATTTGTGTTGAAGTATCAACTTTCATAAGTTTATTCTTTCTTTATTTTCTTTCTTTTCTTGCTGTTTAACGCGAAGAAAAAAACCGTAACCTTGTGGAATGGGACTATGCTTAGAACCCAATACTAATAACAGAGTTGCAAATTTGAAAAACAGAACAAGTACCGATACCGAAAAATGATTTTTAATTTTATAATATTTTTTTCATTTCCCTAGACAAGAAAACTTATTTCAAGGTCTAAATGGCTCGAAAAGAGGGAATTCACAGGCAAGGAAAACGTTGCAACGCATTTTTTTCTGTATCCAAAAGGGGTAAAAAAAGTAATTTTAGATTCTTGTTTTTCAACTGCTCATTTAATTGGAAGTTGCACTTTTAAAACGTGAGCCATAATTTTGAAAATTCTGAGGACTTTTCCACTTTTTTTACTTTTGAACACTACTTTGACAACTGGAAAACAAATTCGGAATTTTTAAGATGATAATAACAGTTTAGTCAATCGAGAAACATTACACTAAATTAAGAATAGATAAGGAAGGTTATGAAAATATAAAACCCTTCATGCATTTGCAAGAGATTTAAAATTCCCAAAATTTCTATTTTTAGTCCAAAGGGCAATTAGCCCAGAAGGACTATTAATTTCGTTTTGGCATTTTGCGCTGAGTCACTAAAAGCGCTGTTTCACTTTTCAAATTGTTGCCACCAGATGTTATTGCCCTGTATTATATTTAAAGAAAGTAAATAAGGAAGAATCTGCATAAATGTATGTATGTTTCTCGAATTGTGATGAAACAACTGTGCCTACAGCCATTAAATTTTGAATATTCAACGGTTTCACATATGGAAGCCCACACTTAAAATTTGCTTTATTATCGATTCATATTTTGTAAAACTTTAACGAATTCTTGATTAATAAACTGAATGATTTCAAAGCGAGCAACGGCAACGTTGAGCAGAAAAAAAATTATCCCCAGCGCGCGAGACTGTGTAACGGAAATTCTAAAGATGTACTCCTCCTAAAGATATAGATTAGCCTCGTTTTAAAATTATTTTGCAATATCGCTGTTGAACTGAATTTTATGTTTCAAGTGAGAAGAAAATGATATTTAATAAATAAAGGTAACACACAAAATGTTAAAAAAAAGTCCCTTTGGACGTAATTTAAAACCTAAAACCTTTCAGATTTTGTTTTGTTTTATCCTTTTTTAAAAATATTTTTGACAGAATTATTTACTTTGACGGAGAGTCTGATAGTGAGTTACAATGTGTTCGAACTTAAACACTACTAATAAATGTAATTTGTATATTACTTTACTTATATGACTTTATTACTTTTGAGCATCTGCATTTTACTGTATTTCCAAGTCACATTTGTAGTGTGCTTCTAGTATATGCCATCAGTGTCATCTTAAACAAAAAATTAAGTTTTTTTGGTATAAATAATTAAGTGAATTGAATTATCAATTTAAAAGTTAATGTTTGTTCAGAATTAATTTAATTGCCTTCGCTGTTCTAAATCATACAAAATTCAACATTATTCCTTGAATTTAGGCAAAAAAAACACAATTATGTATGTCATACACACAAACTGCAAACGTGTGTCGGAAGAGATGGACGCGAAACACACATCTTCAAGAAGCAGCAGTAGTCTGAAGAACTTTTTAAAATTTTGAATATTTGAAATTAGCATGCTTCTTTCGGTATTTTACATTCAATATAGTAAATATATAAAGCAATAATAAACATTATATTAAAATCAAAACGTAATTGACACATTGAAACCTGCAATATTTAATGATTACAGAAATCTGGAACAGTATTCTTATATTTTTAAAATGCTACTCTTTATTTTGCTTCTTATAAACCCAAAAGTAACGGAAACAAAAAATCAGAGAGGCAATAATTTGATCTGGAACTCCTGCTAAGTCTGCTTTTAAAACGTGTGCTTTGTTTGTTAAAGAAAATAAAGTTATTTTATTTATTTTTGACGAATGAAACTAGTTCATGCATATAGACATGCTTCCACGTATAAGCTGAAATAAGCTGGATAGAAATAAAGTAGAATTTCCTTGCGTATACAGAGAACCATAGAAAATAAAAATTCATTCAAAATTTCTGCTACTTTCTAAAAAAAGGGGTTCTTATGAAAACTCACATATGGTACAAGAAATATGGGAAATTCTGACCAGAAAAGAATTCTATTACAAAGAAAGTAAAGAAAATAGTCAAATAGCGATGAAATACGCTAAATATATGCTGATTTAGATGTTGGAATTGAAATGCCGAACTTATTAAATTGAAAGCAATGAAAACATTTTATATCGGGCAGTTTTTCCCTTTGTGTTTTAGGCTGATTAAAATAAACAGAAAATGATGAAATGTAGGATATGGATACATGGAGTTACATGTAAATGGAAGAACTCTTTGAAATTTAATTTAATTTTGTTGTTTTTATTTCCTATTTTATAACGGTGAGTAGTAATACTAACTTTATATCCTATTTTATAACTTTTATATCCAATTTTGCCATGATAATAAGCAAAAATAGCAAATACAATAATGGATATAAGAGTTGCAAATTTGCTAGAAAAAAAACAAAGGATAGCAAGAATTCCGAACATAAAAGTAGATTGTATAAAGTATCTAATAGACATAACTGAATAAAAGTTATTTAAAGTTGCATTATCATAAGAAATATTAACTCATTATAACTCAAAATGTGATGTTTCCTTTAAATTAGCTATTTAGAGGTTGGTTTAAAATTGAATTGGTTTACTAGTTTAATTAGAAATTTAAAAAACTACTTTAAATTTACATCATATCTATAAAAATCAGCGGCCTTGTTTTCTCAACCGTTGGTCATATACATGTATTTTCAATTACATAAATATTCTGAATGAGGCAATTATTTATAGTATGGTGATTTTAAATTGAAAAAGATAATTTTTTTACATATTATGAACCTTTAGCTATTTATACCATCCCAACGGTTATATTACATTGAGTAAACATTTATATGTTTTCTAAAAATATTAAACCAAAAAGGTTTAACTCTCGTGCGACAAAAGCTGACTTAGAAAGTTAATTTTAAAGTCTGAATTTTTGCTCTCTTTTTTTTTCTTAAGCAGTCAGTTAAAAATAAAATTAGAATTATTTGTAGTTTATTTTTTCCACTTTAATATCTTTCAGCAATACCGCTTAATAATCTACTGGTGTTTAATAGGTTAATGTTTAATAGGTTAATGTTAGTGTTTAATAGGTTCTTTAATTTATGATTTTACTGCATTTTATTTATAAAATTTGGTATGCCAAAAGTATATTAAGGCAATTACATAATTTATAGATTATTAAATGCTAAAAATGTATTAATTATATTCCCACGTTATGTTTTTTTTACATTAGGTTTTTGTAATCTAATAATCATATAAATAAGAGAAAAACTATTGGACTAAACATAGTTTTTATTTTTAATTCATGGAAATAATATTACAAATTTCATTACTCAAATCCGCAACTTTGTCCTAAAACATGAATTTTGTAAGATTCTGTGAATAAGGTAGTCTTTTTGGAAGGAAATTATTGATGAAAATACTATTTCATGATAGCCTAGATAACAATTATAGTCAATTATCTATTTATAACAAAAATCGTTTTTTATTGATTATAGGATGCAGTCCGAAAACTGACCGAATTTTCCGCTACTAAACTGGCACAACCTCAGGAACAACAAAAATAGTTCGTTTAATAAAGGAGCATTACGTATTAAAGATTCTGTAGGAATAATAATGCGCCGTTTAGCTTACAGCTCTTGGCTTATCTTGGCGCAGTTGGCTCTTATCAATGCGCGGTCATGTGATAACGCTATCTCTCTGCAGTTGTATGCATACGTTGCATTCCCTTCTACGTTTTGCTTTTCTACTGTGTGTGTCCTTAATCTGTAAACGTCCATCTGTTTAATTAAAATGTTGATTAATTATATATTCTGACTCTGCTCATTTTCCCTTCAATGGTTATGGGTCCAGGAATGTTTCAACTGTGGCTAAAGTAACAAAGTATTTAATTCAAGATGGACTTTTTGAATTTCGAACTGTAAACTCGCTCGTAAGCCAAATCGAAGGTAAGAAGCATTCTGTTAAGCCAATTTTTTATCGCTCTAATCTTCTTGTGGCTGTGAGAGCTGTACAATATGTAGCATTTGACTACTATAGAAAAGCTCGAAAAGGATAATTTTGACAGTTGGAAACTGCATATAGAAGCCATATTAATTAAAAATTATCAATGAGATTATGTGACCGGTAAAATATTGAAACCTGCTGAAGGAACATAGGACAATAAGAAATGATTCCAAGCTGATCAAAAAGCTCGTGCAGATATAATTCTTGCCATTAATCCTAGTGAATTGCGTCATATAAAACACTGTTTGACATCGAAAGCTGTATGGGATAAACTGAAAGCCGTGTATGAATCAAAAGGACCTGCGAAGAAAGCTACTCTATTAAAACAGCTTTTATTTAGAAAAATGTCTGAAAGCGAAACGATGTCTGAACATTTGAACAGTTTCTTCGAAATAGTTGACAAGCTTAAAGAAATGGAAATTGACATAGCTGATGATTTATTATCGATTCTTCTGCTCTACAGTATTCCAGAAAACTTCGAAAATTTTAGGTGTGCTATAGAATCAAGAGATGAATTACCTAGTTCCGAGTCTTTAAAAATAAAAATGCTAGAAGAATGGGAAGCAAGAAAAGGGAAAACGTCTCAGGATTCACAAAATGCGTACTATACTGAAAATAAAAGAAGGACTCAAGAACAGAAGAAAAATGAAAAATGGAATGTAAATTCAAACAAAAATTTTCCAGCTACAAGAAATTATCGCAACTTGAAGTGTAACTACTGTTCGAAAATTGGACACAAAACATCTGAATGTAGAAAGAAAATAGCTGATAGAAAATATGCGCAGTTAAATAAAGGAAATCAAGGTTCGATGATGGCGGCTATTCATGAAGAACCGGCGAGTTTGGCTGTGAATGATACTTATCAACAGACTTCCTCATGGTGCTTAGATAGTGGCAGTACATCTCATATGTGCAATGATAGACGTTTATTTTCAGAATTCCAACCTCGAATAAACTCCAAGATAAAGCTAGCAGTTGACAAAACCGCAGAAATCATAGGAATTGGAACTATCCTTATAACAGTACCTAACGGAAATGGGACAACTAACCTTACACTCAAAAATGTGCTGTGTGTCCCGGAATTAAAGTGTAATTTGCTATCAACTTCTAAAGTCACTGCAAATAATCGTTCAGTGTTGTTTACAGAACGGCATGCTAAAAAAATAGAACTGAACAGATCTATACTAGTGCAGTCTACTCGAAATGGTGATCTTTATTATATATATCTAAGGACCAAAAGAGCTGCAATAGCACAGGTAAGTGATTTTGTAAAGTGGCATCTTAAACTGGGTCATTCAAATGAGTCTGATTTGAAAAGACTTAAATCTGATAACATTGTCAGAAATCTAAATTTCAATGATAACGAAAATCTTTAAAAGACTGCTAAGTTTGTATCCGTGGTAAACAAACTGTGCTACCTTTTCAAAAAGAAACAAAATTTCAGAGTGATGAGTTATTATATTTAATTCATTCAGATTTGTGTGGTCCTATGAGAGTTCCATCTCATGCTGGTTCACGTTATTTTGTCACCTTTATAGACGATAAATCGCGTTATGTTGAAGTTAGTTTTCTTAAAACTCAAGACGAAGTAAAAAGTGCGTTCATCAAATTTAAAGCAGCGGTCGAAAATCGTCTAGGAAAGAAAATAAAAATCCTTCGTACTGATAACGGTCTCGAATATAGCGGAGAAGAATTTAATAAATATCTTCAAGAATGCGGAATTAAACGAGAATTCTCGGCACCCACGACTCCTCAGGAGAATTCAAGAGCTGAGGGCATGAATCGTACTTCAACTGAAATGGCCAGATGTTTGTTACTGCAAAGTAGCCTTCTCCAATCCTTTTAGGCTGAAGCTTTGAACTGTGCTGTTTACGTACGTAATCGTTGCCCAACTCGAAGCCTGGGAACAAACAAGACACCAAAAGAGTTATTTTTTGGCATCAAGCCAACTGTTTCTTACTTCAAGATATTCGAGCAGAAATGTTTTGTACTTAATAAAAGGTCTAAAGGAAAATTCAATCCTAGATCAGAAGAGCAATATTTTTGTAGGATGCTCAAATGAATCGAAAGCATAAAGGCTGTGGAATAAAAATTCCAGAAAAATCGTTATAAGCCGTGATGTTAGATTTATTGATGAATTTGAAAACTCTACGAACTGAGATAAAGATCTAGAAGTTTTATTTCCTGAAAATGTTCCTGATAAAAAGAAGGAAGAACCTTTGAAGGTAGAGAAAATATCGGTTGATGAAACAGAAGACCCCTCGAATATGGAAGAAACATCTGCTGAGTCATCAGATAATGAAGATTCTAATTCTGAAGCAATACCTGAAATGCAGATTAAAAGGTTGCGAGGTAGACCAATGAAAATCAAGACTGGGAAACCAGGTAGATCAAAGAAAGAGTACACTATGTAAACACGAAAGAAGAAGAAACACAAATTGCTGATGAAGATATAAATCCGACATTGGAAGTAACTTTAAATGGAAGTCATGGTGAAGACTGGCATAAGGTCATGCAGAGTGAATGTGAAGCACTTGTTAAAAATGGAGCATGGAAATTAGTAAAACGACCACAAAACAAGAAGGTAATAGGATGTCGTTGGATTCTTAGAACCAAATATAATCCAGACGGAACAGTTCAAAAGAGGAAAGCTCCATTAGTTGCCAGAGGATTTGCACAGGAACCTGGCATCGATTTTGATGAAACCTTTGCTCCAGTAGCCAGAGCAAGTGCTATGAGAACTGTGGTTGCATACAGTGCTGAACGAGACCTTACTCTATATCAACTAGATTTTATAATGGCATATGTTAACTGAGATTTAAAAAAAGAAATTTTCATGGAACACGCTAAAGGTTTTTAAGACCAAAGTAAACCTGACTATGTTTATGCTTTGCAAAAATCTCTGCACAGTTTGAAACAAAGTGGAAGACAGTGGTATGAAAAATTAGACAAAAAAACTTAAGCATTTTGGATTACAACCATTACAATTAGACAAGTGTGTTTACAAGATGAAAAAATCTCAAGGTGAGTTAATTCTAATTTTATATGTAGATGATTTAATAATAGCAACAAATAACTGTGACTTAATAATAGCAGCAAATAACTGTGATTTATATGTTGAGCTTAAAGATTATCTTTCTAAAGAATTCAAGTTAAAGATTTAGGCAAACTTCATTATTGTCTTGGAATAGAATTTAATTAAGATATAAATAATAATTCTGTTAGTTTGTCTCAGCAGAAATATGTTGATAACATTTTGAAAAGGTTTAATATGCAAGATGCAAAACCAGTAGCAACTCTTTTAGATCCTAGTGTAAAATTAAGTAAAGAAATATGTCCTTTTGAAAGTGAAAAGGAAGAAATGAACAGTGTACCTTATCGCCGTCTAATTGGTTCTCTGATGTATCTTTCTGTGTTTACTAGACCGGATATTACATACGCTGTTAGTTACGTGAGCCAATTTAATAATAATTATGGAAAATTACACTGGTTGGCTGCAAAGCGTGTCCTTAGATACTTGAAGGGAACTAAATTTTATTGTCTGAAATTTCAGAAGACTGGAAAAACGCTTGTAGGGTACACCGATGCCGACTGAGCATCTGATGTTAATACTAGAAAATCCTATACAGGTTATCTATTCAAACTTGCCGGAAATCCCATTACTTGGGAGTCAAGAAAACAACAAACTGTTGCATTATCAAGTACTGAGGCAGAGTACATCAGTCTTTCAGAGAGTGCTAAGGAAGCAGTTTATTTACGTCGTTTTCTTAAGGAATTAAATTTTAATGTTGAATATCCAACTATCATATATTGTGATAATCAAGGTGCACAAAAGCTTACGAAAAATTCAATTTACCACTCACGCACTAAACATATTGATATAAGACATCACTTCGTACGTGAGATTTATGAGATATATGAAACAGACGTTAAATATGTGCCAACAGAGGAAATCCCTGCTGATATACTGACAAAAGCATTGACTGCTTCTAAACATTCTAACTGTTGTAAATTAATTGGAATGACTGTAAATGATTAGTGTTTGTTTGTTATGCTAATTATTTTTTTCAGCTAAACGTTGAAAGGGGGATTGTAGGAAATAATGCCTCGTTTAGCTTACAGCTCTTGGCTATCTCTTATCAATGCGCGCGCAGTAATGATATATGATAACGCTATCTCTCTGCAGTTGTATTGTATGCATACGTAGCATTCGCTTCTACGTTTTGCTTTTCTACTGTGTCCTTAATCTGTAAACGTCCATCTGTTTAATTAAAATGTTGATTAATTATATATTCTGACTCATTTTCCCTTCAGATTCCCAACAAAAACATTTTTGTTTACAGCATATATTCTTCTAGGCAAATCGAGAGAATCTAGTATCCTATTTCTAGAGTCATTAGGTTTTTTTATACCGTAGACATGAAAAATGAACAATGTCCTCACCAGGTCTCGAACCTGGACTTCTAGGCCGAGTGTGCTACTGTTATATCACGAAGACATGATGGAAGGAGTGACAAAATACCTTATATATTCTTTTTAGAACAACGGTAAGCCGAAATTAAATGCTTCTGCACCTCAAAAATTATATTAATCAAATATTGTTTGTAAAGCTAATATGCTTATATTAAATTACAAAAATAGTTAACAGACACAAAATAACGCTGATGTTTTAGTTCTAGTTGCTTACAAATTTAAACACTTCTCTCATCCACTTTTATCTATGTTTGTAATTTGTCCATTTTTTGCTTTAAAAATGGTTGAATTATGTTATTCTTATTTTTAGGTTAAGGTTTTTATGCCTTTAGTTAACCTGCATGTTATAGATGTAGCATTATCAACAATTTAAAAGTTGTTTAAGTGCGGCTAAGCCTATTTTTTTTCCATAGAAGCCATATTTGTTTACATTTGAAACTTAGCAGAATGGTGGATTTGTTACCAATCTATATAAACTAAGCTTCGCAACAACAAAGTAACGTCTTCTTTTATTATTGCGAATAAATTATGCTTAATCCATTCTGGAATTATGATTTAAGTTATTAAATTATCCCATATATTGACTCAGCATAGCGTCCACAACAAATTAAATCACTTTCCACGCCTTGAGTGTCTTTTTGCGAGTGAGACCAAAAGTGAACTTTAGTTTTGTACACTATGTCTTGCCCTGTCTTCTTGCCCGCTGGCCACTTTGCTTATAATTTTATTTTTAAATTGTTCCAATTGTACTCTGTGTTTTATGTTTTTCTATATGTTTAAATTTTTAATGAAGATATTTCGTGTTTTTATTATTTTTGACTTGTCGCGAAGTGAGAATTGAATTAGTTGAATGAGAAATACATATCTTATGAAATTAGAGAAATAAGTGTTTTTCATATTAACAGAAAATACTGTCGCCAGTCTGTTTCAGACAGAGGAGACTATTTACGAGTAGCACATGCGCATTAGTTAAGCAGCGCTGAATCGTCTGTGGAAAACTGTATTTTCTATTTGTTTAATTCCTTTTATACACCGTTTTAGATTTATTATAGTATTTGAATAGAACATGTGGCAACGATTAGATAATTCTTCAGACGATATAAATTTTGTGCATTCTGAGTTATAAAAAGAATGATGTGTAACACTGTTAAGTGAACCTAGCGCCATAGTGTCGCTATGGTAAAGAAATACAGTGAATTATAAAGAATGCATTTAGTCTATTGTGGTTTATGCGCTATCGACGAATTAGATTTAATTCAATCAATAAATGCAGGAACAATTGCGTATAATTTAATATCCCGTACAAGGAAGTCATGTGGTGTATACATCAGATTGCGCAATTATAAAATGCTATAACATTAATATTTTCTTTATTTAAAGCATTTTTGCAAATGAAAGTACCTGTGTACAAACAATGACCGTGAAAATAATGGACGCATAAGGACGTTTAGGAACACGATGTGTGCGTTTATAATTAAAGTTTCACAGTCAGACGCACTTCGTTTATTAGGAATCAATTAGTTAGATTATGACAACGCTCTTCAGAGCTATCTTCCTAAGAGAAGTTGATTTCTTCAGTTACTATATACAGCATTTTTATTTGCATCGCACTTAAATCAGTGTAATCATATACCTATTTAATTTACTGACTGCAAAAGAATCTTTAGCTTTGTTCATTGAGGCATACTTCCATTATATCTTATATAATGCAAAGGCCCATTAATAGTTTATTTTTTGTTTACTAATTAATAAATCGTTCTACAAGATTAGTTCTGATTTCTATTATTTTTAAATTAAAAACTATCTATGGTTATGTTCCTTTTGTTCAGTCATCTGTTTTAGTTGGTGGAAAGCTATACCTTAATTTTTGACAGTGTCATTTTCCCTCAACCTGTGAAATGTGAGAAAATTTGTCTCTCGGTATATTTTTTTAACATTTATATATTTTGACACTTTCATGAAAATGTAAAAACTTTAAATATAATTATAGAACTCCAAAACAAAATTAATTGCTAAGTTTTGTTTTGAAACTCTTAAAAATAGATATTTTATAGTTGAAGGAATTATGAAAATTTTCGAACCAAATATTTCCCAAGCACGAGCTAACAAATTGTGATTCAGCTAACATAAGTTATGCAACTTATAGTTTTTGGAACACTGATTCATTAAATAATAGTACAGAAAAAAAATTCTCTTCTTTTAGAAGAAAATAATTCTTCCAAAACGTTCAAGAAAAAACTGCTACTTAAGAAGAGAAAATATGGCAAAGTAGAACAACGAGATAGTAAATTTTGTGAGAAAACTGGAAAACGAAACATCGTAAACAGGTTTTCAAAAGAAATATAAACATAATTTTTAATTAATCTGAGCAAGACTTGAACAAGAAAAGCAAACTAAATTCTTTGGAATCAAAAAGCAAACATCTTTCTGAAGCATGTGGCAATAAACATTACTCAAAACCCTGTGAGGTAAAAAACTATAACTAAATGCTTTCTCTCTAAAATCAAAATGTAATAGAAAAAATAACATTCATAGTGATTATCTGTATTAATAAGAAAGTGTTTATCACTTTTAAGTCACTTTTAGTTTGTTAAAAAGTTACAGAATGATTAAACTTGAAATATGAGATAAAATATTTTATTTTGAGTTCAATGGCAACACATTCGAAACTGAGAATTGCAGCACAGAATATAGATTAAAGACATACGTTTTGCGTAACCGCAACAATTTCCAAGGCTAGCACAGAATATTGTTGCGAATTTCACATTTATTTGGCTATTTGTTTAGAATTGTAATTAAAATTCCTTTTTATATATTTCCCCGTGCAACGCAGACGATTCTTAAAGAGAAACCTACGTCGGAAAAAAAAATAAAAAATAAAAGAGCGCGTGTATTTAATGCTTAATAAATAAATGTCTCGTAATTACTGTTACTATTCAGAAAAATCTAGAAAAATAGAGATTGTTCTACTGATAATTAAAAAGCTTATAAAAGCCGAATTGAAACACCTCATCTCAGTAGTCGTTGTTGTTGTAGCTGTAAAAAGCGAATTGCTATTTGTTTACTTAATGCTGTTATTGATTGTAGCCATTTCGCTACGAGATAGAATTATTTGATCTGCTTTGAACTGAGTTTTTGCTAAACGTTTGAGATATTGTGATATTGTGCGAATATCTCTGAAGGAATATTTCAGCATTTTGATTTATTTCTTGTGGAAAGAATAAATCTTTGTTAACTTTTTACGACTTGTGCATTCAATCCATAACGAACCCGTACGCACGTAACAATATATTCATGGTAGCATAATGAAATTTAACTGATTGAAAATTCTAAGGATGAGGCTAAAAACAATTCTTGCATTAAATATCAGTTCCACGGATTTATATATATTTTTTTTTCATTTCACAAGAATTAACCAATATAATTAGCTCAGTTTTTCAAACGAATGTGCTATCATGCTTTGATGTAAATATGCAGCATTCTTGGTGTATTAGCTACGCTTGCCATGCTTAGTGAACACGGCAAAGAAACGAGGTAGACTGTAATACATGTTACGTATGGTGATTACGCAGGTTAATGGTATGTGGTGTATTTGTGCATAAATATTATGCATTCCTATTCGCTATGATTTTAAATTCAAGGATTACATCAGAATCACATATTCTACGGAGGATAGTGCTAGAAAAAACCCACTGTGGAATTTAAACATAGATGGAATACAGACTCAGATATAGTGCTTGTAATAGTAAGGGTAATCAGTTTCTTCAATTATTCCATTTTAATGCAACGAAATAAACTGTTGAGCTAATTGAACTGTTTTTGTCAGAGTTGATGTGAATGTTCAAAATATAGAAAAAATAGTACCGGGACTTGTCGAGGCTCAAATCTGGCTTTCAGTAATTGGAAAAGTACTCGCCTGAATCCGAGTAATCAGAACTGAAAAATAGTAATTTTAAAATTAAACACTTTTTTAGACAACATAATTTAAATCTGAAATTTTATCGTTCTGGTAAAGGCCATTAAGAACCCAATTTAAAGTACCTAAATACGGGGAACTGATATCATATTTTATCTTCTTAATTTTAAGAACTTGTCGTTCTTATGGATGGAAATCCATTTTGTATTCACGGAGAAAAAGTGAAATGGAATTAGTAAAATTCGAGGAAGAAATATGTATATAAATCAGAAACGTCTTCTAACTTTGGTTGAATAAACTTCTATCTATGAACGTTTTACGAAATCTCTATATTAACTTAACTAAACGGGAAAAACTAAACGAGAAAGACTGCATTCATTCTCTCTAAATTTGAATACAAAAAAAGAAATCTGAACGCTTTCAGATTTTACATTACGCCCAAAGGAGCATGTCTTTAACGTTTTCTGCGTTCCTTTATTTATTAAATATCATGTTCTTCGCACTTAAATCATGAAATTAAGTCAACATTAATATCACAAATTAATTTTTAAATGAGCGTATATTTAGAATTTCCGGTACACAGTCCGGAGTATTGGAGATAAAAACTTTTTTTTCGGACAGTGTTGCCATTGCTCGCTTTGAAATCGTTAAGTTTCTTAAACAAAAATTAATTAAAGTGTTACAAAATACGAAATCGATGATAAAACAAATTCCAAATTTGGGCTTCCAGATGCCCATATTCGGAGGAGGATTACGTTATTCAAACTTTGATGGCTCTACCTTTGTATTATCACAATGTGAGAAATGTACATATATTTTTGGAGATTATTCCTTATTTAATTTCTCTAAATATAACACAGGGCGATAATATTTGGTGGCAACAGTTTGAAAAGTAATACAGACCTTTATAGTGAATCGTGGCAAAATGTCAAAACGAAATTAATAACCCTTTTGAGCTAGCGCTCCTTGGGGCTAATAAAAGCAGAGAGGCAGATTACTGCAATTCAAAGTATGTTTTGTGGCTATGGATTTCCTTTCAACTACTGTTTCTTTGCAAGGATTCATCTTCTACAAAAAGCGCGACCTACCGTTCGGTACTTAGAGTGAGATGAAGCTAGGAATAAGAAACTGTTTGGAAAGAGAAGGAAGTACAAGACAAGGTCCGAGTGCTAAACGATGTCACGCCGAGGAAGGAGAAAAGGAACTTTTCAGTAAAAAAATAAGAATGAGATAAGTAAAATAAAGAAGGAAGCAAGTTTTCTCCGACTTTTAAACTCGTGATTCACCATTGCATCCAAAGAGGATGGGTCATAGATCGATTTCGAATCCGATAACATGTTTCAGCGTTTTGAAATATATGGAGTTGCTTTTGCCTGAAGACATGAATTTCTCAAAAACACGGAAATGTATTTATTTTGTGTATTTCTTATCTAAATGCTTTATTCAAATATAGAATAAGGAATCTGAATTAAGCTTCAATAAGAACATAACTCTTTAGTAGGTATTAAAAACAAATTTATATAGTTTCAATTCAACATAAACATACTTTGTTTTATTTTGGAAATTGACTGAAAAGTTTTTGTGAATTTCATGCTCGTAATTAAATCAAGAATTCTCAAAAAGTCTCACTTTCATTTCAGATCTGCGGGAAAATCAACTACTGGAAATATGTCGATACTAAACCACACTTAGTTGTTTATGTAACAAAGAACGGATGATTTAGTTTTGGCTAGAATTGCGACAAATTGTGCCCTAATGTAATTGAAAAATTCAAGTCTCATTAAGTTATTGTTTACAACATTAATGTAGTATTACGTAATGTTACTAATCCTCTTTAAAAAGGGTTCAACAATTACTTCTACTTTTTCTTCATCTTTTATCAGCTGTAGTATTGAAACCAATTACTAAATTACTGTTAAAATATTTTAATTAGCAAGAGTGTTTTAAAATATTAACAAATAAACATATCATATATAAAATATGGACATGTAAAAGTATCACATATAACCCATCATTGCGTGTGTATAAGTTCGTAATAGATTGAATGCATACAGAATTGATGATAGCTTGACAAAATTGATTTTACCAAAATTAACACTTCACAGCATCATAAAGTACAATCAGTACTTACACTACAAACTACTGAGAACATTAAACACAACGCAATGCAAAGCGCATCTAAACAGCGAAACTTACCTGTAGGTCTCTCAGTACTGAGAACTGAGGTTCAGCTAATAACTGACAGCAGATTTTCTCTCAGGCTTTATATTTCCTGCGGCCATCAAGATATTTCTGCATCTTGAAGTTACTGAAAGGCATACTAGGGCCGAATATGGTTACGGTTACACACAGAATCATTACAGTTATTCAGTTACAATACTGATCATAATTATAGAAGGACCCGACCAAAATGCCGCCAAACGATTGCGAAGTTCTGCGGCTTTTGACGATTTCTCGCCAGATTAGACATCCATCTACTCAATGTTAAATAAAGTTGCCCCTGTATTCTTATTTTCCAGCCAGAGATCGTCTTTCTACATGCTACATTATACAGAAAACTAAAACAATTTCACATATAACTGCATGAAAATCATCTATATATGTACCAAATTCGTAACAATATGAACATATACAACACGAACATAAAAACATATCCACCAAGTATAATTTTTATTTGGAAGAATATATCATTAGTAGGATGAAGGAAAACAGCGACAAACATTTTATCACAGAATAAACAAATTTTATTCTCGAGGCGTTAGCGTATACTGATAGCAGATATACACTCGGACCTTTGCAGTCACAAGCAGTTTCGGAAAGGAGACCGTTTGTTTTATTTGAAAATAAATAAATTACCTAAGAATCTGAGAACTTTATCTGTAAATATATCGAAGTAAATTTATTTTGCAAACCCTTTTACTGTTTCCCTTTAAAGTTTTCATACTCTTTTCCCAATTCGCAATTAATGCAAAGCACAATCCGAGCTATAATTCTTATACGGAGAAAGAATTAATCTTCAGTATTGAAAGATGAAGTTGTCGATGATGTCAATCAACGAAAATATAGAAATTCTTCTAGAAAGAATTTAATGTAAGAATAGGAACGAAATATTTTTGGCGATTTAAATGGTAAAATTAATGTCTTTAGCATCAAGTATGTTACTCAAAATAAAGTAAAATTAACATCAAGAAGGTTACTCAAAATGCTGTTATCCTCTTTGCCACTGGGGCAGAAAATATTTTGACACTAGAAAACTTGCCCGAAGTGAGCATAATTAACTGGAGGGAAGATTAAGCGGCACAGCCCAACATTAGTGAAATCTAAAACGTTATTCTCTCTTCCATCTCTTCCATCTAGTCTTCCATCTCTTCATATTAAAATAAAATATATAAAGGGAATTGTTAAAGCAAAGCAGCAATGACTGGAAATCCATAGGATCCACACATTCAAAAACAAATTTTCTAAACTTCATGAAGGAAGAATCACAAAAAGCACTTCTGTGCAAGGACGACGAATTTAATAAGCTCGGAATTTATTTATTTCTGGTCTAGAAATTCGATAAACAATTATATTCCGATTGCTGCACGAGTTTTTGAATTATTTTTGAAAACATTTCCTTGGGAAATTTAAGCCAAACAGGGAACAACGAAAAAACAGGGATAAACCTTTAATGTCAGACAGGGTCAAGCGATGCAACACGTCTTTAGAGCTTCACATTTTGCCTTTCACCAAGATTTCGTGCTCGCTAGCGTAGTAATGAAGCATTTACATGAGGAATTTTCCGAAACTGAGAAATGATACAAAAGTTGTTGTGCCTTTAGAAGAGATGTTTCCTTGACAAAGTGCAACAGAAATCTGTAAAATTAGTCCAAAGGAGCTTTGTCCCTGAAGGACTATTCTTTTCGTTTTGCGATTTTGCGTCGGAAACATTAAAAGTCTGTATCATTTTTCAAACTGTTGCTACAAAATATTGCAGCCCTGTATTATATTTAAAGAAATTAAATAACGAAGAATGTGCATAAATGTATGTATGTTTCTCGCATTGTGATAAAACAACGATAACTAGTTCTGTTTTTAGAGTTATCCAATTTGGAATGCCGTAATCCTGCTGCGAATATAGGCATCTGGAAGCCCAAATTTGAAATTTGAAATTTGTTTTATTAACGATTTCATATTTTGTAAAATTTTAACGAATTTTTGATTAACAAACTCGAGGATTTCAAAGCGGGCAATGGCAACGTTGTACAGAAAAAAACATTTTTATCTGCAGCGCGTGAGACTATGTGTAGGAAATTCTAAAGATATATTCAGTTTAAAATTATTTTGCAGTATTGTTCTTTAACTGAATTTTATGGTTTAAATGCGACGAACATGATATTCAATAAATAATAGTAACATACAAAATGTTAAAAAAAGCCCCTTTGGACGTAATTTAAAATCTGAACCTTTCAGATTTTTAATTATTTATATACTTGGATTCAATAACAAACATGCTTTTAATTAATTATACTTTGATACATAAGAAGAGCAGAATAAAATATACTTTTCAGTTTTATTGAACCTAAACTAGGTTTTCCCGCTGATAAGAAGATAAAGTTTATTAGCATATTTTTATTTATTAAACAAGCGATGTTTTTGCTCTAGACAAGTGCATTTTGACTAAAAAGCGAGGGCATGAACAACCCAGACTATTAATTGGAGAGGAAAGTAAAAATAAACTGAACTTCATCGCAGTGAATTTACACCGAAAAATTGTACAAGAACACATGCAGATAGCTAAGATTACTATCAGCTATGATGCAACTACTAACACAATGTACCCTCCATTTTGCTGACACTTAAAACAGAAAACATGTAATATGAAATAGTAACAATAAAAAAATAGAGTTTGGGAGTGCGATTTGTACATCTCCGGGAAATCTCATCGCAAATATTAAATGAAACATATTATGAGAATATTTATTATGCTCGTTATATGATCGGAAATTAACTTTGATGCAAATTCGAAGGTATATTTGTGAAATAAATCTACAGGATTAACTAACTAACTATCCAGTATTTAATCAGAAAATTATAAACCTTTTTTTCCTAATTTTTTTCGAGAAATATACATTTAAAAATATTTCTTTGAAAAATCCAAATAGAAATTACAAAATTAGTAATTATTTAATTAGTTAACTACGCTCATGTCCATAAATTAAGGATAATTCGAAGTTACGCGGAAATCGAACTCTAAAATAAATATATCACCTGTAAAATCACTACACACATCTTCAAGAATCATATGCAAATTTCAGGAAGTAACCAGATGACACCGATGGTACGTCACAGTGACGAGAGTGTAAGAGAGTGATATATAAGGAATACAAGCAAAGAAGTAAAATTGTTCGCAAGCGCTTTATAAGCATTTCAGTGCAATAACCGAATAGTTACGACACAAAGGACGGATTTGGATGATTTTTTACGTGGTAGAATTATCGTCTGTCTGGAATGTGGGCGTACCCAACTGGAAGTATCAGACGAACTTGGAATTGCCCAGAGTGTCATCTCCAGGATTTCACAACGATTCCAAGATGATGGTAATGGGAGCAGAAGTTGCAGCACAGGTCGCCCCAGAGTTACAACGCCGAATGAGGGCCCGAATTTGGCAGTTACTGCCAAAAGAAACAGGCGGTGCACAGCCTCAGACCTGTCTCGTCAGCTCTCTTCAGCCACTAGTACGACAATTTCAAGGCAGACGTGTACAGACGCTTAGGACAGATTGGTCTATATGCTCGTAGACCTGTCAGATGCGTTCCACTTACTGCAACTCACTGTCGCCTGCGGTTAGCCTGGAGTAGAGAGCATGCATTCTGGACACCGCAACAGTGGGCTTGTGTGATGTTTTCCGACAACTCCAGGTTTAGTTTGCAGTCTAATTCTCGCCGGACTTTCATATGGAGAGCTCCAGGTACCCGTTACCACCAAGAAAACATCATTGAACGACACCGTTACGGTCGTGCAGGAGTGCTCGCTTGGGGTGGAATTATTCTGGGTTCCAGAACTGACCTGCATGTTCAAATTGGAACCATGACAAGCCAAATCTATCGGGACGTCATTCTGGAACAACATGTACGTTTGTTTCGGGGCGCCATGAGCGCACAATTTGTGTTTATGGATGACAACGCCCGTCCTCACCGAGCAAACATCGTAAGCGAATGCCTTCAATCGGAGGATATCACCCGTATGGACTGGCCAGTATTCTCACCGGACTTGAATCCAGTAGAGCATTTGTGGGACATGCTTGGCCGATGAGTTAGCCCGTCAACCTCCTCCTACATGCCTACCGGAACTTCGGAGAGCATTGTCTTTTGAGTGATGTAATATCCCCTAAGATCAGATCGATAATTTGATACTCAGCATGCCTAGGCATTGTACGGACTGTATTGCATCGTCTGGGAGACACACAATGTATTAACAATCATACCAACCATGTAATATTGTTTTTTGTAAATAGGTTTTTTTTGTAATTTGCTCCAGGGAGAAAAAAATCGCTAATTGTTTTAATAATATCAAACATATAGCATCTGTTTTTGCTCTTTACCTTTTGTTTAATAAATAAGCTTTACAAATAAGTGAAATTTGTTTTGCTTCTAACTCTTCCTTTGCCTGATTTTGCATTATCCTTAATTTATGGACATGAGTGTAAAAAGTAACCTCTTATTCAAAGATTTGCCTTTCCTGTGAAGGTGTCTTATGTGGTAATCTGTAATGCAATAATATATATATTGTCCTATTAATGCCTTCCAACTATTCTGAACTATTCATTCATTCCTTGACGTAAAGTCCTATCTGAATCCAGAGGTCCCATGTGAATCGGTAACATACGTGAGGTATGGGCGGAATTAAGAGCAATCCTGGCGTCATCCTTTACCTTTCTGGTGAACGAATGGTGAGGATTATCCACCCTGATCCTTCAGAAATCCTCAATCAACCGCTAATTGACGTAGATGAAATCAATTCTCTTCGACCAAGGTCATGTCAAAGGAATCTTCTTTCTTTAAGAGTGAAGGAATGTTACGATTGCAGATCTGTTGATAGTCTAGTTTTCAATAAGAGTTGCAAAATTACATGTTTACAGTCACTTTTTATTTCTTGGATATCTGTTATCGACCGTGTAGCAATTTATTTCTCATTTTATTTCAGCCTCGTTTCTGAACAATAAAATATGCATTTCTCATTTTTTCTGCTTTCATTGGAATCAGCTGCTTTATTTTTAGAACTCTGTTTTCTAATTTATTTCAATGAAAAGCCGTTTAAAATTAATAAAGCCTCGGACATGCTAACAGAGGTTTTACGAGCAACATATTAAGAATGAATTTATTTTTTGTTGTATATATTTCAAGATTCGATTTAATAAACTGGATTTGAAGTCATATACCAAGAACGATATTTAATGACATTCCGTATTTAGATTTTGCCATCCATTATATGAAAATTTCATTTTGAGTCAAGGAAACTTGGAACAAAGAACGAATTCGCTTCTCGCATAGAATTGGAGTATGACTCACTAAATGTATTTTAATGAAATACTTTCCTCAAGTTTGAAATCTTCTGAATTTAATTTGAAATTTGAAATAGAACACAAGTTATTATTTTCAACCGTAAGATTAAAAGCTGTGGAGTCGTTAGGTTATTTTGAAGCAGGAGACATAAAAAATGACCAATGCCCTCACCGGGTCTCGAACCTAGACCTTTTGCGCCAATTGTGCTGCAATTACACCACAAAGGCATGCTGGAAGTAGGTAGAAAATACTTTATAAAGTTGTTAAAAGATTACTGGGGATAAATTTCGTTAAAATAATTGAATCTGACTTACAGTTATATAACCTCAGATTTGATGAACGTCAGATTGATGTAGATTTGAAAACGATTTACGCATTTTGTTAGACAACTTTATACCGGGTTTTTTCTTCTTCGAGGACCTCGTCGTGGAGTGGTAAGGTCGCAGATCATTGGTAGTTTGGTCGCAGGTTGGAATCTTGTGAACGGGCTGACTGCATAGGCGTTTCCGTAATTTTCCCCATGCGTAACGTGTGTATGAGCTAGTTTCCCTTAGAAAGTACTCTACGGAAGCATTTCTTCCCTTAGGAAGATAGCCCTCGAGGCTTTGCCGTAATAACATAAACCAAACCAAATCGTAAGCAGATATCATGAAGAAATGTGGCATGAGCCAGGCATAGGGAAATCAAGACAGTGCACTTACTTTCGGTGTCACTCTCAGATTAAAGGTGAACATAATCGTAAATCCACGTTAAAGAATCAAATGGCTAAAATAAATTCACAAAAGGAAAAAGCATTTTATAAAAATCCTCTTTGGCCTATTCGTCTATATTACTACTATGCGTATCTAAACCGCATCACTAAACCAACAGCAGTTTCCCATTAACGGTTTAATTACTGAATGATTAAGTCTGTTAAGTATTCAAGTGCTGGCTAGTAGGAAGATTGGATGAAATTGCGAAAGGTTTCAAGAAATCAGTCCTTGGAACAGCTTTCGACTTCAGATTCAAAGTTTATAGATTAGAAATGATATATGATTTTATGCATAAGGCGCTCTGAGCACATATCTATTAAATTTTGCTGTAACATTTAAATTCGGATCTCTTTCACTTCGATAGATTTCTACTGCTATATTTTGATCCAGTATTTATTTATTTCTATCCGCTCCGGTTTCTAGTTACTATAGTTTACTTTTCTGCTGAATTTAAGGTAGCTATTGAAATAAATAAAACTGAGTTTTTGCAGTTATAATAGTAATGAAATAAATTCTATATTAATATAAAATGTAAAAGCAGCATTTTAACATTACTCATCTCCCGCCTAAAAACACTGATCACAAATCTGCACCGTCTGTCATCTCCAAGCTGTCATCTCAACCACTAATGCACCAATCCATTAAATATAACTCTCAAGTGCATGCCACTGTCAGCTGGCACATCTGCTGTTTGTCCGAGTAAATGCTCGATGACACACGAACTGATGCTAATAGCCACATTCTTTCGAACTTTTTCTCCTCTTTAAATTGGATCACAGCTTCAGTTAGAAAAAAAATTCAATTGCTTTATTTAAGAGAGCTTTTAGTGACTTACGAAGGTTGCTGCTGTGGTACATTATTGCTCACTAAATTTGTAAACTTTCAAGAATGGATTTCCATCAAGACCAAAGAATTTTTCTGTTAAATGGGCAAAGACCTTTTTGTCTTTATCACAGTTCAGCACCATTTTTTGCGAGAAGGATAGATTTCAGAAATGCGAGTGTTCGGCAGAGAAAGTGGGACGGCTAAAGCAAATTAAAAATGAAAACATAATTATATCAAAATATGGTTAATTTACATGGATAACAAAAATTGTGATCTTCAAAGAATTAGTTTTGTTACTGGGAAAAGTTTTTATAAAATGTTGAGATAGCACGCTGTTTGTAAATGTTGCTAGCCAAGCAACAAAACTGCAGGTGATTGTATTTGTGCAAATGAAGTAAATCGTTGACACACAAAAATCAGCTGAAGCGAAGTTCTTTTTGTAACACCCAACCACTTCAAAAACATTGTTTTCTGTATCCTTTACGTTGTTTTTTAATTTGATGAGAAGATTGAAAATGCTTGACTGTATGCGAAATAAGATGTTTCTAGCCGACAAAAATTGATTTAACTACTCATACAGTATCTAGATTTCGCTTAAATTCAGTTTTTCTCAAAAGTTTAATTCTACAATTCGGAAAACTGTTAAAATGATGAAGACAAAGTAAAAACTTTTACTAAAATTATTTATTACAATTACGAGTGTTTGTTGTCCAAATAGCGAAAATTTAGAATTTACATACTTGAATGGCGAGCTCTTTAAAATTGCTTTGCGGGTATCTGGTGCTCTCAAGTACATCGTTTTCGAACCCTGTTTTATATAACGAAAAGTTTCACGTTCTTAAAGTATACTTTCTTGATCACTAAATCTTGATTAATTGATTACGTGTGACTAAATTGATTACTTTCTTGATTACGCGTGTTCATCATTTAAATGTAGTGAAATCACGTTCATCAAGTACTATTACGTATGTGAAACTTTATAACCATCCTAATATTTCTAATTAAGAATACTTATAAAATTATTTAACTTTTTTAGTTTTGAAATTGATGACTTGCTAAGCCAATTAAATAAATTACTACTTTAGTGGAACCTATTTTTGAAATTTTAGCGGAATGGTAATAAATCTATTTATTGTAACTAAATGCATTTTAGCATGGTTAACTTCTTGACGTGAAAACCAGAGTAACTAAAAATTATTAAATATAAGGTTTAAAATAATTACTTGGAACCTACTTAATGATGGTGCATAAGAGATTTATGGTGTATAGTGAAACAAAATTCATTAGGCAAGAAATATCTGTGATATATATATATATATCAACGAACATGGGGATTTCCAAGATTAAATAGGATCCTTAACTTTCAACGTAATTATACTGTCATGGCTCATCTATCCATGGTTTACAGAGGAAAAGGAAGGATCATTTTAAGTTATAAAATACCTGCCAAATGGCAGAGGCTCATAACATATTGGAATATAGCAATTCAGAAACGTTCACATCCATTGTCTCACCACAATAAACATGGCCATGAGCATCTGTTTCGCTTATTTTAGATTAATATAAACAGAAATGCTGAAAATGATTATTGAAGAATCTTACGTGTGTTCTTAGCTTATATCTCAGTTTCCCACGTTTCTTAGATCACATTTTGCTTGATGGCTAAATATGTTGGCAGGAAATTAAGGCTATTATCAGCGGTCAGATAGTGTGTGACTAATCTTTCTTTCCTTCTTTTTCTTCGCATTTAATTTTTATATTTGACTTTATTGTACTGCTAAGATTCTTCCTAACGCTGTCTCGACAGCCATATTATGTTCTTCATTTCTTAGTTCATAAAAGAATAACTTGTATTCCCACTATTTCTTTGGAAATGGTTAAGAAGATCCTTCAAGAAGGCAATCCTCTCTCCAAGAAACTGCCTTCCTCAGCTTTATTATTAATTAATTACCTCAATAACACCGTTGTAACAGTGCTTTCATTTATACAGGAAAATTCCGAGACTCCGGCACGTTTGAGGCTTTAACAACAACGAATTATCGGATTAAAATTAAATAATGTCGCAAATTATTTTTTTTTCATATCATTGAATGTATTCAGACATGATAAAAACAACGTATAGTAACTTTGTTAACATATTTAATGAATAGCATTAGCCTATTTATATTTATCAGTCTTTTCTTTGAAAACGTCATTATTGCTTTGCATGAAACCTTTGGGAGTAAAATGATTTGTTTGCTTCCAAGAATCATGTCGATTTTCAAAAAGTTCTATAGAATATGAATACTCTTTCTTTATGAAGTATTTTTTTGTTTGCTTTGTTTTTCTACAAATTACACAAACGTTTCAGTCGCTTGACGTCAAGTGATCATAGTTGAATCTTTTGCTTCTTAGTCATCTCCATTTCTTTTAATAGCTGCCAATTCATCATGCTTTAAATTATAACTTTGCCATTTATTTTTCTACATGTCGCTCATTTTTATTATTTTCATTCTATTCAATAAACTTTTTGGAAGCAAGTTTAATGTATTATTCGAAAGAAGACTTCCAACGGTTTGCCATAATTCAAAGTAGTTGGTTATTGCATCATCAATATTTCCGCCTTCTGCGATAAAATTTTGCCTTATGGCATTTGGTCATAATTTTCGCCAAGCTTTTTGTAATATTTTATTGTTTGCATATTTCCAACTAGCAGCAACCGTGATATATTCTTCAATTTAAGTGAATGATCAGCTCTATCAGAGTTATGTGGCCGGTCTAGAAAAGCCATAAGGCACTTAGGCTTGCCTGGAGGGTGGACCGCGCCATACCTACCTACCTACAATCAAGAGTTTAGTGAAATTTCACAAATTAATTCCTATATTTACATTTAAAAATTTAATTAAATCATTGATTCCCAAATTGGGTTATAACCATTAACTTTAGTGGTCAACTGATAGAAAATAATGTTTTCTACCACAAGTTCACATGCCGTAAGATAAGTTCAACAGTTGTCCGAAAGCTAAGAGTTGTTACACTCAGATTTTCTGGGATTATTTTAACAGGTGAACACAAGTGGATTAATAATATCAAGGTTTTCGTGAGTTATTAACGTTACATATTGTCCTTTACTTCCCTTAAGCTCAGAAAATATTTTAAATAAAAAATAAAGAAAGCACTATATAAACGTAGAGTTTTAAATAAAGTTTAATAAAGTAGAGTTTTAAATTATTATTATTCTTACACACTACAGTCGATTTCCGGCCAAGGCTACCTCAGTCAGTCTCCGCTATCTTGAATCATCCAACGCTTCAGTCTATCACCTATTAACACCAACGTTCTTTAACCACATTTCCCCATTGTCTAGTCACCTCGTACGTGGCCTTCCTCTCCTTCTCTTTCCTCTGGCTGTTGCAATGCCAGTTTCTAGATACATCAAAAAGACGTGAAGCCACTTGCGAGCCTTTCGAATGTTACTGAATCAAAAGCTATTAAATCCTTTGTATGCAAGACATCTAAGTGAAAAGGGTGCTGAACTATCGAATGAGCTAAACCAGAGGATGTCGGATGATTGGACTCACTGTACCTGCTATCGGTAAGCCACTGCGACAGCTTATCAGACAGAGTGATTTCATCCTAGAATTAGGGGACGGAGGGGGCCAGGAATAAAAAGTAAGCTTTAAAAAATTCGTATTGAAAGCAAATAATACAGTTGTGTATGAAAGTATAATTTCGTTGCCATTGTACCTAGAATAACCTAATAAGGAATTATTGCAGCAGTCAAACATAATCACACAAAAAATATATCAATTGAAAATCACCTTGCAGATTCGGTATTAAGCGTATCATGTTCTTTTTAAGAATCACCAGCTAACCAGTTTCCAAATAAATGTCTTGGCAAAACTGTGTATTAAATTTACATCATTTGGCAACTGAGACAGAAGAGAATATATTATCACATTTCATTTTAAATGAAGATGAAAAGTAAAGCAAAAAATGAAACATATTTGATATTGACAATAATGTGGTTTTTACGTAGTGCGGGAGATAGTTTCGGATTTATTTAAAATAATATACTTCTCTATTGTTACGAAATGTCCAGCTGCGGTAAGATAGCTTTCCCGCAAATCGGGTTTAGGGTTGCAAGAAAATGGCAAGGGAAAGCAGGGTTATCGTATTTGGCGCGAAATCCCCCATTTGCCGATAAAATTGGCGATATGCCGTAAACGTATGAAAAACATTCTAGAACGAATTCTTACCGGTTTGGCCCAAAATGCTCTCGAAGGCAAGCCAAAAGCTATATAAATCCTGCCTGTACGCGAAGTACCAGTTTAGTGTCGAGTTGGTCATCGAGTGTATCGGGAGTTGGTGCAACGCGAGTGTGCATCGTTGAGTATATTGTAATGCGTCATGAGGTTATCGTCGAGTGTGTTGAGCTCCGAGAGCGATCAACCGATCGGAAACTGTACTTTAGTGCTTTGCTGTAAAGCTGTCTTCACCGCTATAGGCTGAAGGTTGTGCTGCTGATTGTGTCAGCGCGTTTGTCGTAGTTTTTTTTAGGACTGTAAACGTGATTTTGGAACTGTCCTGAGTAATAATGGCTAAATAAATTGTATTTTGATTCTTCATCAAGTGTTATCATCAATCACTCCAAATCCACGAAACTCGAAAAACGCAACACTATATATAATCTTACATTAAAGAGCAATAATGTTAACCGACTTTAAACACTCAACTTTATACTTGTGTTCGAAATGTACAGTGTTCTAAAAATGAATTTTTGTTTCCAACTGTCCGCTGTGGAAAACGTTTCTGTTAACTATCTAACTTTATTATGTGTGACGATGACCATCCGGAGGCTGACAATTATTCGAAGTTCTGTTGTATAATAGATCTATGCCATCACAGAATATATTTGGATCAGGAGAGGCTATAAATGCCAACAATTTGGGCACACACAGGATAAATGTCAAAGCACAAAGCCAAATTGTGCCTATTGCGCAGGGCCTCACAGTATCCGAGAATGTTGAAGCGATCAGGCAGAATGTATTAACTGTAATGACACAAACCACTGATACGGAGCAAAGGACGATTTCTAGAATCCTGCCTACTACAACGAATGTCCAGAATACTAGCGAAGAGTGCGCTATGTCCGCAGTTTCACTGAAAAATACTCACCATTTCCAAATTTCAGATCTCTCGTGCCAGCGAGAGCATCAAGTAAGCAAAAATACTCATATCATTGTTACTCAAAGACTTCATTCTCAGGTAATTAACAGCCTACAGATAAATTTACAGAAAGCAAAGCTGCAATTGCGCATGCAATAGCATAAGCCACAGAACAAAATATAGATTTAATATTTATTCAAGGTCCATATACATGGAATGGCAAAGCCATAGACTTCCCACTTAAATGGAATGTCTTTTAAAAGGAGAACAAAGATTTCCCTCCTCGAGCCGTCTTAATTTAAACCAACTCATACTGGTTACCTAATATCATCTCATTGGAAAGATACCATATTGCTGCCCTATTAGAAATACATAATTTGATGATTATTATCAGTTCAATATGGTCCCCACCTACATTAGAAGTAAAGGCAGCTCCAATATTTATAGACAGTTTACTAAAGCTGTACAAATAACTAATATCCTCTTACAGGTAACGTCAACGCCCGTAATATAAATTAGGGATATGCTAACACAGACCCCAAGGGTCATAACCTTGAAGACTTTCTCGCTGCAAATAACTTAATTAACACAGCAGATGATTTTCCAACGATTTATAATATGTATGCACAAGGCTGGGCAGACCTTGCGTTTCCTACATTACCCGCAGCTATACTCATAAAAGACTGGACGGCGGTCGAAGATACTAGCTTATCGGAACATAATTACATAACCTACAAAATCGATAGAACTATCACTACGACTTTTATCAAAAGATATTATATGCCAGGAAGAATGATCAGATCATTTACAAGAATAATAAAATTACGACTTTCCACATTCCACAGACGCCTGAATAATATAAGATGTACAGCAGTCATAGAGCATTTTATGGATGATCTTTGGACTTCTCTACACGAAGGATGTGAGAAAAACCTCCACGTAAGAACTAATAAACAAATTAACAAGGTGTATTGGTAGAAAAGTGAGCTATGCATACAACAGAAAAGTGCCGCGCGCTGAGAAGACGAATGAAACAAAAAAGAAGAAATAATATTGAATCTAACACTCTCATCATTTTTCAAAAAGAAACGGCTTTATACATATGAATGATTATCGAAGCAAAAAATAAATTCATGGGAAAACTTTTGTACAGATAACACCGTTACATATGGTATTTACCACAAGATTGTAATGGATAAGCTCTACAAACCTTCGCATTTTTTTTTTAAATCGGCGACTTGTGTGATGGGATCGTGTGGTCCCGCACCCTTCCTCATACCATCTTGGAGTGCTCTAGACAAGGGAGTCGCTGTGCTATACCAATTAATCGCTATGGTAGAGGGGTGGTGCTCGCCTTCTCCGTCACTTGTATAACAGATCCACAAGATATACAAGATCTACAAGATATATACGATTTAATATCATAGCACAGTAGGACGTCTATGAAAATAAAGCGCATACAAGAGGCAAGCCCAAAATGAAAGAGCAGATGCGCTTGCAAAGGGTGCAGCTCAAGACCCATCTCTATCATCAATCAATGTCCCATTCCGAAAATCGTATGCAAAACATATGCTGAAAAATATTACATTAAAGAAATGGCAAGCTGAATGGGAAAATGCAGAAGTAGGTAGAAGGCTTTTTAAGTTCTATAAAAAAACCACATATGATCCTATTTCATGTATCTTCTTTATCAACATCTTTTATATGGACATGGTCCTTTCCCCACATACTACTTTGCACGAAATCTGAGCGACTCAGACAAGTGCGTATGTGGGGAAAAGGGAGACTAAGAACAGTTAATTTCCAAGTGCCAGTTCACAGAAGATCTGCACTGCAAAGAAAGGACACAAATTACGCCTGAGTACATTAAAGGCTTACTAACGATCCCTCAGTTACAACAAAAGATTTCCTTAATTATGAAGAAAATTTTCTCATATAAAAGAGAAGACATATGTCAAGACGCTATTATGTCTGTATAGATAATATTTATTTCACAATTTACAGAAATAAAGCAAAATTTCAGAAATGTTGCAAGTGTCTGAAACAGGCGAAATAGGGTAGGATGTGTTTTAGCAAAATAATTACATTAAGAATATGTCAATGTACTAGGAGATGAAAACAAAAAATGTAATAATCAAATCATTAATTAAATATATATATATATATATATTAAGACGTAACTAGCTATATTAATGTAAATGTAAGTATTATGTCATGTTCTAATGTATGTTTGATGTAATTATGAAATACTAATTCACAATAACAATGTAAGATTTCAGAAATGATGTAATTGTCTGTAACATGATCAAAATGAAAGGAAATATATTAACAAGATAATTACTTCAGGAATAGGACAACTCACTAGGAGATGCATAGAATATTCTTTAATAATTAGTTCCTTAATAAATTTTTATTGCAATTTGGTGTAATTAGATAGTATAATGTAAATGTATTGTTTGTCGGATGTACTAATGTATGTTCGAAGTAATTATGTTATATTAATCTGTCATAATCCAGCTTTTGTTATTCGATTAAGTTCATTGTAATAATTGTATAAAGTGTTATTTTAATTGTATATTCAATATGAAAGTCTAAAATTAATGCAAAGTATCCCTGTAAATGTATTGCTAGGCTGGCTTCTGATGCGGGGGAACCGAACGCCCAGCGGGTACAGTAGTGCGGCGGAACAATACCTGTATAAGTCACTGACGAAGTTCTGGAGCTCCGTCCGCTTTTTCCCTGTCCCTGTATAACAGATCGAAATAATACAAAAAATGGTGTTGTTCTGGAAGTGTTGCAGATTATAAGTATTTTTATTTCATCTAATACATCTTTTACGATTTCAAGCTAGTTAATCGCTATAAAATTGTAATCAAATTTAATCCGTATATTTTCTTTTCAACTTAAACCATTTCAAGGAACAACATATTTGAGTAATAAGAAAAGATTTTTGAAACTGCTTGTTTTGGTTGTACAAGCAAACCTTAAATTTTAGGCATAAATAAAAAATATGGGACAATCATTGAATCGTCTCCTAAAAGAATTTTTCTCCGCAGTCAGTAACCATTGATATGATTCCTTTAATCTTTACGTTAGTATATCTAGATTTGGGAAGAATTTCAGAATAGAAATGCAAATCTTGAAGATCAGTCTTCAGATTCTGACTGCAATAAAATTACATTCTGAAATTCTGTAAATTTCTCTAGACAGGAGAATGCAGGAAACAAATTTCATCGCAAAACAACACAGCTATTTTATTCACAGGTAACTGACAATAAACAAATAAATTAAGAAACATTACATGTAGTCACCTTCCTACCTAACCTAATCCTAGAAATCTTCAAAGCTGCAACGGAAGATTTCCAAACATTTCAGGATTATGAGTACCGTGATGTATTGATCAGATATGTAGAAGATAACTTCAGCTTTAACCTGGAAGTTTGTCAATGAATTTAATGAAATACATTCATATCTTAACTCTCTACATTAAATGTAAATTTAGGATATATTTCGACTGAAAGGTTTTTATTTGAGAATTCACTGTTTTAAGAATTTAAGTCTCAGTGGCAACTGGAAATATATTTCGTTCCCAAACTGCCAATGGTATATTCAACTGATACTTGCGTTTTGAGTGACACAGGTTATTTTGTAAAGTGAGTGCAATTTTATGAGAAGGGGAGTGTGACATTTTCGATCATTCCTGTTTGCTTTATTTCAAGGTCCTAAAAACTCTTATAAAAAATATATATTATTTTTCATTTATAATTGCAAACGCAGATTTTTCTTATACCTCAATATTCGACTTAATTTTTGCAATTAAAAAAATTAAAGCTAAATCCGTCATAATTTGCTTCAACTTGTAAAACTACGTATAAACTGCATTTTTATATGTAGAAAGTAAGGTATTATTTTCATGTAAATTACTTAATCATGTTCCTGGTAAAATAAAATTCAAACATGTGATTATGCCTCCGAAACCAAAAGACAGGAAGAAGGGAAATAACAAAAAAAGTGACATCGACAGGAATTGTCACTGCGTGAAATGTACGACTTATTTACTACGCTCTCTCAAAATATTGGACTTTTAGGGTGATACTATTCTGAAAATTTTAAGATTGTTAATTTATTTTTGAAATCTAATTATTTTGCTGTTGATTAATTAACTGACATATTAAAACGAATAAATGCACTGCTTAATAATTTGAATTATAAAAGTAATTTATTTTTTACAAATATTTTACTTTTTAACAATGTATCGATATGATACAAATTAATATGCATTTAGTTAAAAATATATATCACATTGCTGATATTTAGGAGTAATTTCAGGCTTATTGTAATTAAAGAATATTACGTTTCTAACATCATATATTATGTGATAGTCACGGAATCATTTGATTTTAAAATTTTTATAATGTTTTAAAATTGAAAAAATTAACAATTTTTATGAGAAATTCTTTAATGAGTTGTTGTATTGTAATTTGAGGTTTTCGGACTGTCTGCTTAATTTATTTTAAATTTTAAGTTAAATAATAATATATTAGTATAAATAAACTTGTTAAGTAGCAATTTTCGTTTGATATAAAAGTTCCCTTTTTACGGATGTTACTTATATTTGAGTACATTTGCTAGCTACTAACTTTAACAGTAATTTTCGGTATCCGTTTCAAGTTTTGTACGAAATTTGATCATCCGTTTGTAGCTCGGAAATGATCGATGATCATTTCGAATCTACAACTTTATACGCCTTAACGGAATCTGTCATTATTTCTTACTAAAAACAGCCTCCCTTATTGTAAATTAGCGTATCACTAGGTCCAGGTTTGACTCACTTTAAAATCCAGTTTACTATGAAAAACACCAATTTGTAATGTGAATGAAATAATAGAAAAGCAGAAGGAAAAATAATTTTCTAGTAGACCAGAAGCAGATTTTATAAACAAGGACTGACAAAATGGAAACATCGTATTTCTTGAAGACTTGATAGATCGCTTTATAAATATAGTGAGTGATTATTTTTGAAGTACTGATACGAGTAGGTTAAGCAGTGAACTTTTGGAACACCACAGCAGAATTATTATAGTCATTTTTTGACATCCTAATACACTGCCCGGCATTTATCACACAAGCGACGACTGGAAGGACTGGCTTAGTAAATTTCTATTCTGCTCTTGAGGGATCCTCGTGTCCGGCTAATCGAATGTAATAAAACTCTGTACATAACTTGAGGACTGGAAGATAGCGCGTGGACATAAGATGACAAAATGGACAAGATAAACGTTAAGACGAAGTGGTCGTAGATTAGCATAATTTTACTTGGCAATACAGCAAGCCTGGATAAGCATAAAAAGGTTCACACATCATCGTTGTGGGTCCGTTATGCAACCCCCAATCTTGTATGGTTTACATCTCTTTGAACAATGGCAATAAACAGCACAGGCAAGAGACGCAAGTTCGCGAGCAGAGAGCGAAGTAGAAAAAAGGACTGCCCAAATAGTAACAGTGGCATTTACAGACTTCGTTCTTTTGTTTAAATGTTGAACTGCGATTAGATAAAAAATATCCGCAGTGCTGCTCTTGCATAATGGCGTAATGCCAATTTTTTCAGATGACACACTTTAAACAATATTTTAGACAAAGAGGGGACATAGTTAAATTAAAATAAGGAATTAGAAGGACTATTGCTAAATTAAATTTAGTAGTTTTCTTTCACATTTTACAACTTACATATTTTTCCCTTCAAAGAGAAGGCGCAGCCTCTTTTGCCTAGTCCCTTCCTTGTTTCGTAAGACAAATATCGTTTGCCGCATCGTTTAGGTCATTGTCTAAGCACTTATAAGCACGTGTTAAGGAATACAAAATTTGGGTACATGTCGCACCCATAATGATGTGTAAACAAGAATATATGACCTAAGAATTAGTTACCAAGAAATAAAATTATGTGTTGTATCTGCGACATATTGGTCTGCTAAATGCTCCGTTACATTACATACATACATATATGTATATTTGTAAGAAAAATAAAGAATTAAAAGATTAAATTAACAACATAAATTTCCCTTCTCAATTCTAAAAATAGTAACCTCTCTCTGTACGGCGTCATTTCTAGATTAATCCATGTCATATGACTCATTCATAATTCTGATGATGTAAATGAAAGTAAAACTCAAGCAGCGAATAGTAATTTTACAGTAGTATTAACTATCCAATCAAAATGCATTGTAAACCAAATCTACTCAGTCTGAATTAAGATTACACCCTGAACGCAACGCACTTGCTCGCTACTCTTCGACCTAGCTGGATTGCTATCTGCTGCTTTCTTCTTTCTGCAAAGTTATCAAAAATATAAACCTCTAGAAATAGGCTAGGCACAAATAATGTGCCAAGTTATTTGTGGCCGCAATATGTTTACTGAAAATAAAATGATTCACTCTGCCTCAACTGCCAAATTTCTTGTTCAGTGTGGATCGGCATCTTAGCATTCTACGACATCAAAATTCCTGCTCGTCATTAACTTCTAAATTTGTTTTTATTATTTCATATATATATATATATGGATCTATATAGTCATTAGTTTCTTTGTTGTGGTTTATCCGACTCGATCGACAGTAACATTATGTAAAGTCTCTGATAACAGAGCAAACCCACAAAATTCATCGTGGCAAGGGTTCACGAATGTGCCTGTCGTTGGCACCATACAGATGACACGACGTCTTGAGCATCACACAGATGATAGGACAACTTTACTTAGCTCCGACAACAAATTTGGTTAGGAGTGCACGGAGAGATGTGTCCGAGGGTCTTCCATCCCTCGAACCCACTAACACCAGTTTCTCGAATCCACAAATTCAAAAATATCTATTATACACAAACATCCATTCCTTCTTCGATATTCAAGACTGGGCCCTTCGATCCAGTAGTCAGAGTCACTAACCGCTATTCCGGTCGGACAGCATTTTCTTTCTCTTTATGTGTATTGTTATCTATAGGTCTGTGGCAATGTATAATATCATCAGAATAATAAATGATATACGTGAGTATATACAGTATCCGCGCACTTATTAAACTAAGGAAATAATAAAATCAAATATCAAGGAATAAAGACAAACATGTACTTGTCAACAAAAAAGTTGCCATTTATTAAACTCATCTCCGCCGCTTATAAAATGCGTATTGGCAAAAGACTGATTCTTCAGAGCCATAATATTTCTCTTATACCCATCAAAACTGTTTGCAGTTTATCAGTTTCATTTATTGCACACCATAGCTTATTTATTGTTGAGGGATGTAGAGTTTTATAAAAACGGGTTTGACTGAAAGTTCCCTGTTCTCTATTTCTTGCACCTCTAAGACACAGTTTTTAGACCTTTATTTGAACTGAAACTCAGACCTTTCAGAAAGAATGACCTTTCTTTAGCTTAAGGTCAAGCGATCCTTTAGGGGCATTGTAAATGCATGAGTTTTTTTTTCTCAAATACCAGCTGATTAGAAATAAAACTTCTCCATGCCATCTTATAAGGCTTACACATTCAAAACCTTCCGTATGTAAGATTTTGAACTGATTATGAAATTTGAAAATTTTTTTCCATATTTTAAGGTTTACGCATCCAAAATCTTCCAATGATCTTCCAATCTTCCATTATACTCACAGGAAGTTCTGAAAAATGTTCGTGAAATCTTCCCAGCTTTGTCGTACTTTAACATTATTTGAATACGTAAGCTGAGAAAAAAATTGGTCAAGTCTTGCAATCAAGAAATAGCAATCGAATTAACAAAGTGCAATCTTTCTGCTAGCTAGAAACGTGGTCTTTGAAACTGAATTAATCCCTAGAAGGAGGGCTTTTTAAATTTTGTTGTGTGCTTAACTTGCAAATTGTCGAAAATGCCTAAGCGAAAAGCCTTAACCCTGGAAGAAAATGACAAACTTAAATGATCTTGATGTTCTTGGTAAATGCAAGCTGCTGAAAAATTGCATTTGAATTGAGAATTTACCAAACGCTGTGCAATTTACGCAAAAAAGAATTACAGTTGATGAACAATGCAAATGTTGCAAGGAAGCGCAAAAAAGAAGCAAAATCGAGAGCTTTTGGAATTGCTCTTCTCGAATGGTTTCAAGCTATGAAACTGAAAAACGCTTCCATTTCTAGAGCTCTTATTACTTTAAAAGCTGTGGAATTCACCGAAATGCTAGGAGAGAATTCTGTATCAACTGAAAGATGGCTTACGGGTTGGGAAGGAAGAAATTCAACATTGTTTTCCGGAAACTGCATGGTGAGAAGGAAGAGGCACATCATCATATGGGTTATAATTGGATAAAAAAATTTACCTAGGCTGCTAAATAAATGTAAGCTGCAGGAAATTATAAAACAGACAAACTGGAATAAGTTAGATGTTTATAAGAAATCAAGAATTTTAACTTAGCAACAAGAAATCATAGATGGCAAATACTATTTTTATTGATATTGTTTTAAAATGGGACAGCGAATTCAAAAATGAGAAAAAGAAAGGCTTTACATATTAGATAACCATGAAATCATGAATCAGATAACTACATTATCACATCATTATCAGATAACTACTAGTATACACATTATCTCTTCCTGCAAATACAATGACATTAAACCTTTAGAGCAGGGTACAAAAGTTTACAAATACCATTACACGGAACCTGTTCAGAAAATGAAAAACAAACGGAATATTGTGAAAATGCACTCAGTTCGTCAGTTAAGAGTAGCAAAACATCTATGTTAAGAGATCGTGCATATTTGTGGTCAATGCTAGGAGTCATTCTCTTCAAACGTAAATAAAACAGTTTTTGAAATAATACATTTACGTAGAAGAAGTCTCATAGGATCTCAAAGCCATGCGTTAGATGGCAGTGACAGAATTTATTAAGTCATTTTTAGAATATGTATAAATTGAGGACAATATTGGGTAACACGTGTAAAACTACCTATGGTTTAAAAAAAAGTGTTAGAGGAACTGCAAAAACTGTCAAAGTGGTACAGAAAAGAGTAATGGCATGCTAAGAGCAACCAAATCTCGAAGAGTAACTAAAAATTCTAAGAGAACTGCAGATCAGGAACAGTAATCTAACAGCAAATTTATGCAGTGAACAATATGAAATAAAACAATTCTATATAAATGTTAAAAATTTTGCCAAACAAGGAATTATAAAAATATTTTTTTTTAAATTATAAAAATAGATTTCAAATCTGGTTAGGTATTTTAATTTTAGCATTAAGTTAATATTTTCGGATTAACTATTGGATTTATATGTTGATTATTATTTTATTTGACAAGTTTAAAACTGATTATTATAATTTACAATACACAAATCATTATCTGTTAAACTCGCCGCTTAATAGACTGAAAAACGGATCGGATGGCATTGTAATAAATTGTGAAATTTAGTATGTATATATATATGTGTGTGTGTATTCAATTTATAGCATTTTTCCAGAATAGTATAATGTTTTATTTCTATTTTATAAATTTTAAGTTTTAAAAAATACAAATAACATTATACTAATTTTAAATATATATATATATATATATAATATATACACGAAAATTGAAATTCAAATTAATAAATTTCAAATAATCCTATAAATGCAACAAGAATGAGCTTATATTTTTTTAAAACTGTTTTGTAATTATATATATATATATATATGTAAGATAAAAAAAAAGTAAATTAAAATTATAATTTAAACTAACCCCTAATTCCCTTTAATTCTCTCTCTGTTTTAAAAATCGTAATAACGTCTCTGGATTGCGTCATTTTTGGCTCATTCCATTTTGCATGGCCTGCGCAACGCTGATGTCGTAATAATTGGAACTGAAACTTTCAACTCAAACCAAAACTTTTATCTTCGTGTCTTTCCATATTGGCTAACTTAAGCACTTCAGTTGCTTCTCTCTTCGCTGCTTGAACGTAATTTTGCTCTTCTCGCCTCTTAGCGCAATAATATCAAAAATGTAAATGTTATTGAATAGGCACAAATAGAGTGTCAAATGATTGTGGCCACGAACGTCAACTGGAAAATAAAAATGGAATTAAAACCACATCGACTGCCACGTTTCTTTATTTTATATAGCTATTATGCATGGACGCTGCTCCGTCTTTTCATTGCATTATTATTATTACATATATATATATATATATATGTGTGTAAGATAAAAAACATGTGAATCAAAATTATAATTTAAAGTAACCCCAATTCCCTTTACTTCTCTCTCTCTGTTCTAAAAATCGTAATAATTTCTCTGGATTACGTCATTTCTAGATCATTCCCTTTTGCATGGTCTGCGCAGCGTTGATGACGTAATTATTGGGAACTGAAACTTTTGACTCAAACCAAAACTTTTCTCTTCGTGTGCTTCCATATTGGCTAAATAGGCACTACCCCCCGGGGGTTGACTCAGGAGAATTCCTGGGAAGTACTGGCTAGGATCTGTACTTAGACAGTCTCAACCACGGGGGCAAAATATCAGGTACTATTGTACCTTATTCTTCACAGGACTAGAACCCGGGTATTGTACCCAGGTTGGGATCAGGCTCGGCAGGGACCGTACTGGTACTGTCTTGTCCGCTCCCTCGGCTTGGGTGGAGCTGATAAAAACAGACAATGGGGGGGCGAGGGACATATGCCTGTCAACCTAAGGTGTACATCGGGCGTCCCCGTCCTCCGTAAAGTGTCCCTAAATAGGCACTTCAGCTTCTTTTTGTGCGCTGCTTGGTCGCTATTTCGTTGTGCGCGCTTTCTACCGGAATACATTCCAAAACGTAGATGTTCTTGAATAGGTACGACGACTAGAATGCCAAGTGATTGTAGCCGCGAACGTCAACTGGAAACTAAAAATGGAATTAAAACCGCCACGACTGCAAGTTTCTTTATCTTATATAGCTATTATGTATAATATAGCTATTATGCAACGACGCTGCTCCGTCTTTTGATTGCATTTATTATTATTACATATATATTTATACTATATGCATGCAAGATAAAACTCAAAAGTCAGAAGACATTCTTTTAAAAGATTATAAGAACAAAGAGAACAAAGTTTAGAAACTAATGGACGGAATGCACAATTGCTGCAGGTTTAGGATTCGACTTTATTTGAGACACATAATAGTTAGGACCTTCATAGGAAAGAAACTGTAATCATGTAAGATAAAAATATATAAATCAGCTTTATAATTTAGTTTAGCCTCTTAATTCCTCATTTTTAATTCAGGTATTTCCTTTTTGTATTATAAAAGTAGTATTACCTTTCCTGTACTGCGCAATTTCTAGATTAATTTGTATCACTTGGCTTGCGTAACTCTGATGGCATAGCTAATTTGGAACTTGATCTGAAATTTTAAGAATTGAAACCTTTCTAATCTAAACCTAAACCTTCTCTTGGTGAACTTTCATACTGGATAATTGCACGCTTTAGCTTCTGCCTCTGTTCCTATTAAGATGCTATTTTGTCCAGCTCTCTTCCTATTGCAACAGTATCAAACATGTAAATGTTCTCGAATAGGCATGATTAGAGCGCCAGGTGAATCGTGGCTACAAATTACAAATGAAATAAAAATGAATATTTAATCTTACTCGACTGTGAAGTTTCGCAGTCATTATGGGTTCAACATTTTAGCTTTCTAAGCAACCAGAAGTCTTCTTCTTCAATATGGATCTACGTTCTAAGCTATCTATGTGCTACGCCATCAACATTACTACGTCCTTATCATCACACACACAGAGATATATATACATATATCAAAACTTGAAACTAATATATTTATAATTATATATATGTTTGTGATTATATGTACTTAAGTATAACTGTGTAATTATGTGAAAAATATTTGTGAAATACAATTACTGCTTCTAAAAACTTAAGAAAGAGTTGAATAAATTAATATTAATTGTGTACGTTTCCTGCGGAAATAAAAGTTCTGATTTTTATTTAAAAACCTGACCATATGCAAAACGATACATTTTTCCATGAATGGTTACCGAGTTAATATTAAATATAATTCTTAAGGTAAAATTTATATTTAAAATAAATGCAATGTGCGTCTTTCTCTAGGAAATTGATTAAGCTTTTAGTAAAATCCGAGCTGATATTATTTTCAGTTATGCAGAAAAAAATTGGAGCCATGTAAAAACTAACGGAATACTTTTTACGGAAATGCATTTCTGATGCTTTATCAAGTGGCTTTCCATATGTTAAAAAGTAAGCAATATCTTAGAAAAGAAAAGATTCTTTTTGTTTGCTATTATCCGCCTTAAAGGAGAAAAGAAATTTCATTTGCAAAAATGCCTAAGTGCAATTTTTAAACCTGTGTTTCTTAAAAACATTTATTATGATAAAATACGAAACTTTGCGAAAACATCTGTAGCTAGATCTAGGCATGGGCAATGATAATCCATTCCCCTTGGCAACTATGATTTAGTTTTTCGAGGAAAATCAAAATCAAGAGCGAACAGAAACAAGATTTTCTCTTATTTCAGTGCCAAAGTGGGGAAAAAATAGAAAGCGGGTAAAACAAAACGGAGTAGTGGGAGCAAAAAAGAGAATTTCGTCATTTCTTGTTATTTTTCTCGAATTTTCGAGCACTCAAAATACGTTTAGCTGTAAAAATCCAAACACCAAAATATTAACTTTTAGTGCAAGTGGACGGTGGAAGGCTAAAACTGTATTGTGTTTTTCCGAGATAGGAACTTCAAGATTCAGTGAGCTGGAATTTCCAAAATGTACATTCACCCTCTCTTCCCCCTCGTTATTTCCATCTTTTTCGAATGAAAAGAAATTTCCTAGAAACTACTTTGCATTTTTTTCCTCGGTGGCTAAATTGTAATAGCATTTCTCTTACCTAATAAGGTAAACCTCATTCATTCATTTGTCACACAAATATATGGAAAAATATTTGAAGCTTTGTGAATGTATGCCTTCAAATGAAAAAGCCTTGTTAGAATAATTTCATATCTTACATTTAAATAATAATAAAAATGCTTAGTTTTATTGATAGGTCGCTATTTTTCTGAGAAGCTGCAAAACTCCAACTTCCATTCAGCTTTCAAATTGTCGCTCAGTAGTCTCCTAGCTCCATCTCAGAATAATTTTATTTCTGAATTATTGAATTATCAAACAATTGAGTGGTATCATGTTTGCAAACAGTGTACCTAATGTCGGAAACTTTCAAGCCCATACCAGTGCCAAAAAATCTGGTAAAATGTACTAGCTTAAATAGAAGCCTTCCGAAGAAAGGGGACCTGCGTAAGTCACCCTTAAAATCGAAAGCGTTATATATAAAATCAACGGGAATCTAAGCTCATTTCTTATCTAATAAAATGATTTTTTTAATACTGAAAATGAAGACGTTTAAAAAATTTAATAATTATACAATGCCACCCATGGAGGAGTGGTTATCTTCATTGACTGCCGTACCGAAGTGCCCTGGTTCGAATCCCGCTGAAGGCGTGGGTGTTTGTAAATGTACAGTGTATACGGCATGGTGCACTCTAAATATGCGGGGAGCCGAAACTCATCTCGAGAGGTTGATGATAGGGGAAGAGGGGTGACAGACTCATGGACTCGTTCCCTCTGGGGTGCTCTTCTTCAAAATTGAGGGCGGAACTGAGAAAAGTCGTTCTGTCACCTGTACGGTGCTCAAGACTATTGCTAACGACAGGCACAATATTGTACTCCTTGCCACGATGAATTTCGTGGACTTGATCTGATGCTATTGTCGGACTAATGAGATAAGCCACAAAAACCACAAATTAAATGCATTTTTATTTAAACAAATCAGAAATATGGAAAAAAATTAATATTATTAAGAATTGTGTTTGTTAATCATTAGCAGATATATCCATCTTGAAAGCTATATTACAGATCGCCGGTTCCGCCGAATCGTAACAGGCTAGCGATTTGAAATTAAAATTATCTGATTTTCGGCAGTAACAACATTTCAGTTTTAAATTTCAAAATAAATTTGAAAGATTCATTTGATATTATCTTGTGCCGAATGGCAACACAAAGAATTAAAGGCATTCTATTTCGGACAGCTTCAAAACATTGTTTTAAACTACTGCGTTTGTTATTCAAAAGTTTATTAAATTTTCATATGTAAATAAATACTGTAGAGTCATTATGTTATTTTCAAGCAGGAGATAAGAAAAATGTGCAGTGCCCTCACCAGGACTCGAACCCTGGAGCACTCGAATACGCGTCGAAAGAAAATACCTTACAATATCTGAAATAAAATAAAGATTCAAAAATTAAATTTTGGCTTCGAAGTCCACATTTTCGAACGCATCACTACATGTGTTCCAACTTTTAGTGATGCCATTGTTCAGGATCCCTCGGCTTTGCAAAATGCTATGAACGTATCAGAGTCTTCTTTCTGTGCTAATAGAGAATTAACGGTCCACTAAATAGTCATAAACATAATCTAAAACCAGAAATTTACATGCATTTATATATGTATTCACTGTGAAGAAAAGAAGACGTTAATTCTGAATTCGATCGACACCTCAGCTAATAAAATACATTGACGAAAAATGAAATCCAGCAGCAAGGAGGAGTAATGATAGATAAAAGAAATTTTAAAGGCCTGTTTGCCCATACGGAAGAAAACATATATTCAGAATTTGAATAAACTTGATGAATACAGGTGACGCTGATAACGCTTCTGTGAGTATGTAAAACATGTTTGCTTCAAATATGGCATGTAAACTTCGTATGATTTATTTATCTTCCGGACTGACCGTTTCGACTAAAATTTGATTCAAGAATTTGAAGATGACGAAGGTTGTATCAGCAGCTAAGTGCCACCGCCATATTCACCGCATATCTGTGGCACATTGCACCAGATCTGCAGAAGTTATTTGAGCTTTGTTGACATTAGAGTGACGTAACAAATCGATTGTTTAAGGGACAGCAGCAATACCTGTAATTCCGTTCTGCAGCAGCAATACCACTAATTCCAAATTACCGTCTTGTGGGACTGCGCTGCTGTAAAGCTAAAGTTCATTAGAGAACTTGTAGAGACATTAGTTTTTTTTTTCGAAGAAGAGATGCGAAAAATGAGCAATGCCCTCGTCGGAACTCGAACCACGGACCTCTCGAATACGCATCGAGGGTGCTACCATTACGCTGCGAAGGCATGCTAAGAAGGCGGGAGAAATATCTTATATACTCCCCCTTTTAAAGGACGACAGAGGATCAGGGACCGAATCGCCAAATCCTGATGGCGGAGAATAATCATCCACCATCCTTTTTCAGTTTATTTTTAGTTCAGGCGCCACTGTAGAAACATTAGGTTATTTCGAAGCAGTAGAGATGAAAAATGAGCAATGCCTTCTCAGGGACTCGAACCACGGACCTCTAGAATACGCTTCGAGCGTGCTGACTACTACACCACGAAGGCGTGCGAAGAAGGCTGGAAAAACACCTTGATGGTAGAAATCTGCTGTTTTCTCAGATTAAAACTGTTTCTTTTTTGGCACCAGTAACGGCCGTATGCTGGTTAGAAGGAGGACAGGTTAGTCTTTGGAACCAAGTGGTCTGAAACTTAGACACATTGGACCTACACAAAGAGTTAAGGGTTGGAGAGCAATTTCTTATGACTGTAGGAACATATTCGTCGTTATTCCACACATGACAACACATATTTACTTCAGACTAGGGACTACACTGGCTTTGTTGCCATTCGTGAGCAATTTACAGCTGGTATCGCACAACGCACTGTACAGAACCTCGCAATGTTGCCTTGGTCATCATGCTGGAACCACATGCGATCACGAACATCACACATGTCATCTTTTTGCCTGTGCGTAAACTCACCCATCACGCTCGACATCAGAGTTGCGAATGATCCTCTGATGCATCGGATCATGGTTTGTCCGGCTCACTACCGCCCTCTACCGCTGTACTGCCAGCCAATTACAGCTCCTATTACTGTTAGTGTTCCTTTTTTTTTTGAACATTTTTTGTGAATACTGTACTGCTGCAAAGAAGCACTTTGCGTTGATTTTGTACATAAACACATTTTCTCTCGTGTCGTTTTTTTGCGTTCATCCCTTAACCTGCCACTTTAGACCTTGCATTCCTATACAAAAATGCATGTTTTGGTACGCTCCACCACCCCTCCAAGTTTGTCTCATGATCTCTGAAACACCCTGTATATATATATATATTGCATGTGTATATGTATATATGTATGTACATGCAAAATAAATTAAAATAAATAATACACTTAAAATTCATCCCATATTGAATACGGAATAAACCATATGCAAAAATCAAGAACCAGAAGTTCAGAGCGTACTTACTAGAGTTAGAATGCAAACTTAGTCGAAACTTAAAACCTGTGAGTGCGAACTATAATGCTTAAATCTTTGAAGCGGATAAGTTTGAGGCCATGTCGTAAGAGCCTCTCTCACTCAACACATAAAAGACTAAACTCCTTAACCGTACTCGAAACTATGCACAACTGTTTTACTGTTTTAATTAAATTGCTTTTAAATAGGTCGAACTTTAACTAGAAAACTGCTGCAAAATTATAATGAATAATTCTTCCTGGAAAGTATAACACACTTGGAATAAAATATATCTCAGATTTATTATACTAAATAAGTGAAGAATTCAATTACAGCAGCGTAAAATGTTTTTAGTGAGTCTTAATTAATGCATTCAATAAAAGTCTTAATAATTATACTTAACGTTTTACAGTTCAACTTTATGAGCATATTAATCGATTATAATGAATAATCGTAGGTTTGAGACTAAGCGATCGAAAATAATCAGGCAAAATATTGTGCTTTTTTTCCTGAATAATAAATTTTTCTTTAACATTTACTTATCTTTACACGAATATTAATATTTAACACATTTAACATTTACGCATTCAAAATTTACATCAAATTCATCATTTAATTCTTTAGAGCTGCTTGCACAAAAATGATTTAAAACAAGCTGTAAATAATGAGTCTGAATTTCATTTAAAATTATTAAATTTCAAATAACTGCGAAAATGATTTCTAGGAATTTGAGAATCTAAAATGTTTATCAGACCATGGATCTGAGTAATATAAGTAGGAAAGGGCGTAATTTTCAATTATGACGATAGGAAAAGTTTGTATTTACGTTTGCAGTATTTGCAAGGCCCATCTAATTATATTGTTGCGTTTATACGGGTTCGTAGATTTGAGAGTATCCGATGAAAACACGATGCAGAACAATAAAAAGCACAATTTATTTACAGGAATCACTATTTACAGCACAGTTCCAAAATCACCTTTAAAAGCGTCGAAAATCTACAATAAATACGCTGAAACAATCAGCAACACAGCTTCAGGCTGTAACTGTACAGGTAGCTTCACGGCAACACTAAACTTATAATAAAACACCGTGGAACAATCACCAATCCACTTTCAAGCTATACTGTAAAGATAGCTTCACGGCAAAGCACTATCTCGATTGCTTTCCGTTCACAGAACTCTCGCGTAGCAGCTATTTTCACAACTAATCACACTGCTCGCAACACTTCACAATCTCGCAACTTGCAACAACTAACTCGCAACTCAACTTCGCAACTAACTTCAACTCACAACTCTGCAACTAACTTCAACTAACTAACTCTCAGAAACGCAAGGGTTTAAATAGGTTTTCTTAAAGTTCCACACGTTTCGAGAAATATCTCGACAGGAAATTATTCTAGAAGCTTCCCGATTGGACCATGGGATATCGCCAATTTGTTCGCCAAATGGGCGATAAAGTCGCCAATCTGGCAACCCTGCCATACACTATTTTATGGCAACCCTAGTGCTATGCCGGAAAGCTTACCTACAGGCGCAACCGCCGAATTTTTCGTAACAATATCTTTCTTATTTAGTTGACGAACATACCATAAGTGAAAAATAATGTATATTTGACTGCTTTAATAAATAAAATGTCTGCCTTAATAAATAAATCATATATAAAAATAAGAGATTAAATAAAAAAAACTCGTACATAAGCAAAGAAAATTTGAATTCATAATTAAATTTTGTATAAAAGTGATTTATTTTGGTGGCAAAATAATGTTTTAATTTCACTTGCGTTTCTGTATATTAAGTCTCTGCCGAGAATATGCTAAGTGCATTAATGGATTTTCTACGCCACTGGAGGGTAAAGTAGGATTAATTTGGATAGTTGATAAATTAGATTCATCTGCTTTATAAACTCGGTCCATCTGTTTAGACTGTAAAAACTAATTCTTATTCTTCGAATTTAAAAGGTAATCACTGAATAAAGTCCGAATATCCAAAAAAAAATTAAATCATGTATAGCAAGCCTAAAAAGCGCTTTTGTAGGAAAATAATACTGAAATGGAGTCGTGAAATTACGAAATATTTTTCAAACATTGGCACAGACGAAACATAGTTTATGGTAGAGCAAATTTTATCAGTTTTACAATGCAAAGTGAAGTGATGCAAAATTAAATCCCCTGAGTGTCATCCGTTTTACAGTGCAAAGTAAAGCAACTTTAATACCTTGAGTAGCATGACAGATTTTATGTGGTCTTGAGATGTTTTGGCACTCGGCATATATTTAAATTATAATTTAAAATATTTCGATTTCTTACTTTTTTTGATGATACAAATATATTTTAAATGAACGAAAGTTTATCCCAACAGAGACTAAAATAAATAATTACACAAATTTAGCCAATAAATGTTTGAATACAGGCCTTCATAAGCAGATTAAAAAAGCCATGCAGAATTTGGCGACACCATAAGCAAATATATAACGAATTATCGCAGTGTATAGTCCAGTACAGTAAGTAGTTAGGACGTTCGCCTAACAACTGGTGACTCGTGACTCAAATCCTGGCAATGGCACAGTTCATTGTTAACGTTTCCTGCTGCAAAACCGCAATGGTCGCTATATGTACGCTAATTTGATTTAAAAAATATAATAAGAAAGTAATCAAGTTCTAATAATTCATTTTGAGAGCCTCTGATGCTGAGAACTGCTTAAACCTCATAAGAAAGAAAGCAACTTATTTTTCAATTAAAAAACTGTTACTTGTCTAATAGTTTCCTCCAGCGGCTGAGCGGTAAAGTTGCTGAAGGTTGGTAGTTCAGCCAGAGGTTCGAATCTCGCGAACGGGCTGGCCGTGTTTTGGTTTTCCCCATGTAAAACATGTATACGAGCCAGTTTTCCTTAGAAAGTTTTCCACGAAAGCATCCTTTCATTTAGGTAGATCAGCCCTCTAGGAAAAAACCTTGAGGAGTACTGGATGTGTGCTATAGTCACATAAGCCGAGCGCTATTTAATTGTTTTTCTTTCTCGATAATATGGTTTGGTTTTAGAAATGTTTTGCTTAATTTCTTAACAGAATTTATTCTTAGCAATTTTTCTTTATGTTTAAAACTGCTAAATGAAAGCGCACCAGGTTTTTAACTGAAATTTATTTATTCTCCATATGTAAGGTTCTAGTTAAACTAACAAAGTTTTATTTTAATTTGCCCTTTTCTATCTGTCCTCATTTCAACTTCCCGTTAGAATAAGCGCGCGTTTCAGCTTTATGGTAATTTGAAGTGGAGCCAAGTTTATATTTAAGCGATAGATAGGAACCTCTCGGTGTGAGAGAGCTTTTAGTCTCATATCACGGCTGCTCTGTTCGACGTTCGCCTGACCAACTAGTATTTAAATTCTAAGCCTTAGCGCTGTTACTCTATTACTTATTGAAGTAAATCGAACTGCGTTAGTATTAGTTAAATCTTGGTACGCACCATTTAGTTTAGAGGCCAACCTCGCGTTCATAGCTCTGTGAGCAACGACTACTTAATTTCTTATTAGTTTTAGTTTAAATTATCTGATTGTTCAGTTTAGACACAAGTGGCGGTCATTATTTTCTGTATCCCTCCCGAGTTGGGAAGTGGCTGTAAATAATTGTGGTTTAATAAAAGAGGATTTTAAATCCTTCTTACGTATAGTTATTCTACCACTTAATCACAGTATTCTACCACAGAACATAGCTGCATTCAGCTCCCTGTTCAAGATCAGGAATGTGTAAAGTGGTTCACGAAGATGTTTGCCAAGAATATGCATCGAACACTCAGTCCTGACACATTCAGCAAAAGAGCTTCCATTTGTTAACAGATTTGATTGTTTTGGCGTCTCATCAGATGTTTTGCTGAAGAAATGGTGGCAATCGCAACCGCTAATAAGTAGAAGAGTGATGAACCAAGGGAAACCAAGGGATGGAACCAAGGGCAAGTAGCTGCGTAGAAAAATTAACACTATTAATTATTGCAAGAATTACGCATTTTTCTAAAGAAACAATAAATGCCTTAGAGCAGTGATTTCAAAATTGTAGCCTGCGGGCCGCATGCGGTCCTCGAAGCAATTCTATGCTGCCCGATATTTCTCGTAAATTAATTATTATTATGATGAGAATTTGAAGGCAAAATTTAAGATTTTAATGGTTTGAAGTCCAAGTGTACTATATTTTCACTGCTGTCCGCCGGAAACATCGCGGAGAAAACAACGCAAGGCGAAAACATCCTGGGACAAAACATCGTGGAAGAAAATGAAGAGAAGAGAAAACATCGCAGTTATAAAACATCGTGGTACAAAATATCTTGGTCGAAAATAAAGCAATTCAAAAGCTTCGCAGTTTAAAACATCGTCGTGGAAAATATCGTGGTAAAACATAAAGTACCTACAAATAAACGCATGATGATAACATCGTAAACATAAGTAAGTTGTAACTGCATATTCGCATAATGATTTGGGAGCATAAGAAGGAAACAGTGGTATTTTTACTTCTACATTTCATATTTTTGAATGAACTAATAATAGATTTTTGCTGAGAAAGTAAGAATAAAACTTAAGCATTTAAAAATTGAAAATGAGTATAAAATTAATGCAACTTATAACACTTAATAGAATTTTAAATTTGCATAGTTAATTACCTCATACAGTTATTTATCTCCCTTTTTCTAAACGTTTTTAGACTATAATTTTCATGAAAATTATCAGTAAATATTTATAAAAAAAGATTAATTTATTAATGATATTTCTTAATTAAATATGTAAATTTAAAATTCTATTAAGTGTTATAAGTTGCATTAATTTCCTACTCATTTTAAATGTTTGAGTTTCCTTCTTACTTTTCAGCAAAATTCTGTTAGTTCATTCAAAACTATGAGACCCAAAAGTAGAATATCCCTCTTTCCTTCTTGCGCTCCCAAATCATTATGCGAATATACAATTACAGCTTTTAAAACCTGAAAACTCACGTCTGCGATGATTTGTAGGTACTTTATTTTTGACCACGATATTTTCGACGACGATGTTTTTAAACTGCGAAGTTTTTGAACCATTTTATTTTCGACGACGATATTTTGTACCACGATGTTTCAGAACAGCGACGTTTTTTCTCTTTGCTTTCTTTTCTCCCACCATGTTTTGTACCACGACGTTTTCACCTTGCATTGTTTTCTCCGCGATTTTTTTGCCTCGATGGATTCGGCTGTAACCATTTTTCCTTCCACAAGGGAGCATTAGAAACACTTCAGGAAATCTATAGAGGGAACTAATTAATTTACATTAATATTTGAAGATACAGATTTGATTAACTTTTGTTAGTACTATTCAAAAGATAAATTTCTTCAGTTACAAAGTTTTGCAGTAGGAATAATCGCATTATATTATTTATAATCGCATTATTATTATCTCTACAAACTGATATTTTTACCGCAGTTACAAATTAATAAATCTACGGAAGGAACCAGATTGCCGATGAATATCTACAATTTATGATGAAGATACATTTTAGTAAATTTACTCCAAAGTTACAAACTTTACGAAACTTTACGGCGTGACATATTGTAACTGGAAAGTGTAGGAAGAAACAAAGAAGTTTAGAATTATTTACATAAAAATATATATTTTCCTGTTTTCATTATAGAAAAATCCAATAAGTAGAAAAGGAGAATAGGTTTTCATTGTTTATTCTCAAGATTTGTCCCTGTTGGGAAGTTTACATATATTTGTTTTTTTTAAATTAAAGCTAAGCAATGTAGCCGTTACTTCAATATATTTCAAATATTTTAAAAAGTGTTAGTCTGATAATCTTAATATTTAGCTGTGGATACATTTGAATTACAAATTGTGACCAACAGAAATTTCTTGCATGTACCAACGTTTAGATTTCAGGCATAAAATAAGTACGTATTTGATTTTTTTTCTTTGCGTTATTTTTATCCATATGTTTAGAAAAATATGTAGTAGTAAAAATGTTTTTAAATTTCGTTAACAAACTTTATAATTTTTTGTCTTTCTTTTTTTCCCTTATTGCGTCCCATCAGCTTTTTTAGATCGTGTACTTGGCTCGAGTGCCATAGGAGTTACCTTAGAGATTCAAATCGGTTGTCAAGTAAGAGAGCAAGATAAATCAGATGTAAGCTTTCTTGATATAACCCAAATAAAGTTATTATTCTTTTAGTCTTATTATCTTTATCTTAAATATCTTTATCCAAATACTTTATCTTAAAGTCTTATTATCTTTATACTCCCAAACACTTTATCTTAAAGTCTTATTATCTTTATACTCCAAAATAAAGTTATTATTCTTCCTTTCACATTTAGTATGTAGACGTCCTGCCATCTACATACCATGACATTTTGTTAATATTGGCCAAGGAAAGCAATATCAGATTAATGCAGATTTTTATTAGCGTTCATAATCGCAATTTAGCCTTTTGGATAAAACTTCGTTGCATTTTGTCGTGTTTTCTCTCAGCAATTTTACTACGAAAATGATTGTTTCTTCTCTCACCTTCTCTCTCTTATCTAGCCCTGAAGAAAATGGCCCTATCTCAAGTCATCCTCAAAACTGCAAATACTTATTAAAAATTTACTTCAATCTAAGGTGGCTTTAGCCTATATTTTTATTGCACAATGTGAAAACAAATGGGGCAGTTCTGTATCTCGCGTTCTACTGGGCCGATTGACCAAATTCAACGTGCGTTTTTCATGTCTCGAAACCTCGACTTAGGATATATATCTTATATACAGCGCCGTTCTAATGTAGGTATTTTGTCACAAAATCGGACCTTTTCGGAAATGACATTCCGCTTTTTTTCTCTCTATTTCGACTCTACGACTCAAATTATGCCAAACTGCCAAGTTTTGTAAAAATCGCACGAGTAGTTGCTAAAAAAGTAGCTCTCAAAATTTTCGCTCCTTCATGTTTAATTGAATTTCATATTTATTTATTAATATCTCTTGTTTTATAAAAATTATTTGATTCTTCCTTTCACATTTCGAAATTTAGGTTTATTCCATATGAAATTCACTCATTTTTAAAATTTGTATTTTTAAATATTTTTTTTTAATTTTTCGAAAAAACTTTGAATTATTAACCTATAATAACATTTTTACCATCGTCATTAAGTAAATGTATTTCTAAGCATACCTACAATTTAACTTAGAGCTTTTTATTCAAAATTTCTTGTGAATTTACATTTTGACGCGTTTTGAAGTTTGTCATATTCGTTATAAGCGATAACAAGGCGAAGCCTTCTTTACAAACTTTGCTAAAATTGAAAATTGTTTGAAAATTATTTAAAAGTATGAACGATGCCCATTTTTCAGCTCGTGTGCAATGAAAAATACAGAAAAGGAAAATAGGTTGCCATAAATTAAAAAGTTCTCCAAGTAAATGTTTCTTAGCGCAAACTAAAAAAAATTAGCCAGGATAAATTTCTAAATTTCTCCATAAATTTCTCAACAAAACATTACAAAATTTAATATCTGGCCGTAGTTTGAGTCGTAGAATCGAAATATGGAAAAAAAATGGTATGTTATTTTTAAAAAAATCCGATTTTGTGTCAAAATACCTATATTAGAATAATGCTATATAAATATAATACTTTAAATCTAATACTATAAATCTAATACTTTTCTTAAGTCGCATTTTCGAGACATGAAAAACGCAATTTGAATTTCGTCAATCTGCCCAGTAGAACGGGAGATACAGGCACTGTCTCCATGTTTTTTTCGCAATGTACATTAGCGTGTTTATCTTCAAATGAGATAAATGCGTATAGTTTAGCAATACAGCATCTGAAATAGGCTGATGAAATCTAGCAAGCTGTTTAAATTTATTATTTACTGCATTCGGTACTGCTGATTGCAGAAAAAGCACAACAAACATAGATTAAAATGATTAATAAGCGGAACCGTATCTGTATTTAAGCGCGGAAATGAAACAGTAAAATACTGTGTAAAGTTCCTGATTCTTTGTTTACAAGTTAGATACTGAACACATAATAATTCATTAGATTAGTAAATTAGCAGAAACTAAATCAGTATACTGAAACAAAGCAGTACACACCGCACGCTGCTTAGTTGAAAATTTATACTGCAGTTAAGATACTATAAAAGAATACAGTTTAATCTCAAAACAAAGAAGAATATAGGTGCAATAAATATTCGTCGCAAAGAAACTGGGTCTTCTCGATCTTGTTTTGAAATTAGTTCCACCTAAATAATATTTTCAAAGAACAAATTTCATTGTCTACTTTTATAAACCGTGAAACATTATATATACTATGCAAGCCAGACTACGTTCTTTAGATCTTTTCATCTAATAGCTACAAGAAACCACTTATAAATGTGTACTTAATTTCTGTTTTTTCATTTGTGTAACTTCGTAACACCTTTCTAATTTTTTCATTAAGATATATGTATAATGAATGAAAATAATACGAAAAACTGGTATGTGTTAATTAGATTAATACTAGGCAAAGAAAATCATTGAACTAATTATGAATGTTTCCGAAATTTAGATTTGCGTTTCTTATATACAAATTATTATTTGTACTAAATTCATTTTTCATTTTACAATAAACCTTTTAACAATTCATATTAAGCACTTTTTAAAAAGCAGGATATAAATAGTTAATTTCATTTAATCAAAGTTTCATTAAGAAACTGAATTAGCTGATAGGTATTTAAATATTCGAAATAAATACTTAAGGCCGATTCCATCACGTAAAAACCTCTTAATTTCTCAGTCATTCAAGTTTTTAATTAATTTTGATGAAGAAAAGGTGAGAAATATATTAGGAGAATTTTAATACTATAATGCTTCAAAATTCTAAATTTAACAAAGTGCTTCGAAATGCTTCTTAGCTATGTTTAATTGAATAGCAGCCTAATTCATCAAATTTAAAGTTTTAAACTTTCATGAAGTTTTTTTCATTCTCAACATTCTTTTTTTCATTCAATTGCTTTTTTCACAAAAGCAAATTTTTAAGTCCATTCATACTAAAACAGTATGTTTTAACAAACTAAGGAAGTAACAGTAAACAAACTAAAGAAGAAACTTAAATTTCTATGTGTGGATGAATAATATAACAAAACAATCATGATCCATTTTGCAAACTCATAAAAAATAAATTATTCACGTAACATGGAAAATTAAGCAAATAATTTTCCTTTAACATGCATTTAATTATACATATGCCGCATACGGATACTTTCGAGGACAGTAAACAGGCTGAATGCCTAAAGGAACGAAATCACATTTTCTAAAATATTAAAAACAACATTCTTTGTGCGATTGAATAGATAACGTCAGACCGAAGAAGGAACATAAAAACGTTATACCAAATTCAATTTTATTTTGAGAATAATAACATTAAAAACATATTTGAATTCATGTTTCAAAATTAATATTCGACGAAAATACTATGCTGTGTCTGGAGTTGGCATAATATTAGAAATCTCTGAACTCGAAATAGACAAAAAACAAGAATATGTTTCTTGAAATTGGACTTGGCTTTATTCTACTCGCCATGGTTTTAGATTCTTTTCAAGGAGTTCGTTTAATTTTCGCAAACTTTCTTACATACAGAAAGAATGCATATATAGAAGTGATTAAACTGCGATTTTTGAAATGTGTATTATGAAAAATGTATTTGGAGATATAAATAAATTATAGACTTCAAACATAACAGTATAAGATTCTAAAATCATGCGAAAGAAGTTATACAACTGGCTGTATACATTGTGTTTAATTTGGAAGCTTTCAGAGCATTTAAATGGGTATATTCCTCTTTCAAGTGGGAGTATAACAATAATAAATTACTCGGGACATTTGTTTTGTACATACATCAATAAAACAAAGATCTTTTGAAGAATAATTTAGGAAAATATATATTCGTGGAATGATTCAGTGATTTTGATAAAATCTCAAGTACATATTATTCAAGTCCCTTAAGAGCAGGATCTAAATTGTTTGATTATTATATTCATTTGTTAATAAAAGAAAATTACTCTTTTAAATTAAGAATAAGAATGGTTTAAATAGGTCTATAAAATAGCTTCATAACGTTAATTTACATTTCCAATTTTTACCAGTAAGTTAATGCAAATATTCTGAAGATGAAACCCATGTGCAGATAGATTTATGTATATGATTTTTAAATAGCTCATTGTTACCAACTTTAAGATAACATCGAACGAAATTTATATATTAAAATATTTACAAATTAATTTATAAGTTTGGAATTATCTTTCTTGCACAAACACTTAAAAGGGAATTTCTCTTTTTAACATCTTAAGATAAATAAATGTTTGCAAAACAACGATATATATTTAAAAAAATGAAAGCGCAGTGTCTGACGATTGATTTAAATAACTGTATAGTTTTATTTATTTAACAAAGAATTAGCACAAACATTTTCGCCATAACACGCAGAAAAATTTCTGAAATAAAAATAGGTTTTCCGAGATCATGTGCTGTAAGTGATGAATTAAAAATTTAAGCAGATGTACGGTCGAGAATACGCCGAAATATAGAACAGAATCCATTTCTGATTCTTAATATGGTGAAAAATTTCAGTAAAACAAAGTAAATTTGCTCCTTCAGAAAAATATGCCACATTTATGTTCTAGGTGGTATCGTATATAAAATGGCACCTACCTTTGGCGTAGAGTACCAGCAAGAAGAGAGAATACGAAGACCAACACATGTCAGTCCCGCGCGAAGTATTCCGACCAAGAGGCTATGGGAAAAGATGAAAAGAGCCGAAACACCAGTCGCAGTCAACGAGAGCTTCAGGCTCTCTACTGAGAACTAACTCTCTCTTTGGAGACGATATCGGCGCCGCTGCCCGCTGCGCCCCTATCGGTCCTCTAAAAACTTACGGCAAGCTTTCCCACATAGTTCTCCCTATACGTTGCCGAACTATATCGGAGATGCGGGGATTTTGAATGAGCGTTCTTTGAACGGCAAATCGTGACTAAACGTTGTTTCCTTGCATTTTGAATCCATTTCCAAAACGTGACGGAGAAGCGTCCGTTTTTCTGTCCTTCATCTTCTAGTTCATCTAGAATCTCTATGTTTATTTTTCTTCCAGTTGGGTTTCTTTTCGCTGTAGTAATGAGATATTTATTGCAAGATATGCTTTGGATTTCAAAAATAAATGCCTCAAAATGTTTTGCTTATCTTCAAATAAACGATTTCTGTAATATAAGACTTTTTAAAGTAATATAAATTCAATTCTGTATGATAATTAACAAATATTTTCCTACCTATTTTTAAATTAAAATTTTCAGTTTAAAACGCCCAGGTTATATGTTTTCAATAACATTTTAAGGTTTAAATTCTCGAAGAAAAGAACTTTTTGCAGTTTAAAATAATAAAAAATAGTTCAATATAATAATTACCGCAGAAATAAAAAATTAAATGTTCGTTCACTTCATCTGAACTCTTCCAATATATTCAAAGCATTATTCTTATTATAAACATGGGAGAAATTTTCGAAAAATGAGATCTAGAAATCTAGCGAAAATCAAACATAATGTAATTTGCATTTTTCAATTCGAATTTAAGAAGGTTATAAAATGTTTCATTACAACGAACACTCTGGTCAACGATGTAGCTTTCATTACATTCCTATTCAAGGCGTGGAATACCAGTTACGAGTGCCACCTCTTTTTTTCGACCATTCCAACTATCAGATTAATCATTCCAACACTCACATTAATCTAATTCTTCTGTGCAACATAGGCAAGCAATCGCCTAAAGTGCTAATTTAAGGTACTGTTTCCATGAGCGACGCTGTCCTATTAACGCAGATGTCATCGTTCATCAGCTTGTCTACAAAAGATTTAAAATGCAACAATACTCTGTTGTATAGTTAAAATGTAAACCAGGAAGACGAAGCCCGCACTTTAATGCTCAGAACATTTCCAAATATTCTTCAAATCTTAAACTAAACCGGATTTAAAAGACGTTGAAACCTTTTTGAATTGTAGTAGCAATAGACGACTTAAAAAAGCTATGGCTGAGAACGGACATTTGCGAGAAATATTACAGGCTGAACATTATTTAACACTGTTAAAACGCCATCAAATAAACGAATGTTCAGTTGTAAATATTTAAACGAAGCTTCAGTAGACTAAAAAAATCATTAGTTTCAGAAACGCATCCATTTATAAATCAAGTACTAGCTTCAGTGAAGCAACAATGTGAGCAGATCAACACGCTGGCCATACTTTTACATTCTTGAAACACTGTATAAGATGTTGTTAGGGAAAACTGCAGGAATTGAATAAGAGATGATTCCAAGCAAAATGAGAAAAAATAGCGGAAAGAAAATGACCAACAAAAATTTGCAAAATATGCAACTTCTTTTGACATAAAAAATTACACTCAACAGTATCAGTCTGATGGCATTAATGCTGAAAAGATAACAGTATAGTTACATAGCTTATAGGTTCCCATTTCTCGAGATGCCAAAAGTACCAAAGAATTAATTTGTTTCCTACATTCACATGCACTATACAAAATGGATATCCTAAAGTAGGGATCGCCTTGCCAAGTTTTAAAAGTTGGATATCAGCAGACGTAGCAAAGCGAAGTTTGTTTTCTTGCTGAAATACCTAAAAACTTGTTTGAATTTCTGTTTAATTCTCTTAATTCTTGAATTTCTGTCTATGGAAAATAACATTGTTCAAGAAAAACTTTAGTTACTTCCTACAACGGGCATGCAGACTTAAAAAAGTTTGCTTTAGAGCAAATTACGATTCCTAGAAATATTATATTATACTTAACTAAGCTAACTAATGTTATATTACGTTTTGATTTGATTGCCTAGGGAGCGGAAAATTCTAAAGTCCAGCCTACATATGATTTTTGGTCAGGTTGCCCTCAGCATGCATGCTTTCCCTTTATTACAATCACTACTCATATTATGGACCCCATTTGGTACCTTCAAGAAGTATAAAGCGGCAGAAACAAAATCTAAGCATGCTTGACAGTTCTTATCAGTTTGCCAGGGATCCTTTAAATTTTAAAATATCTTTTATGTGTTTCAAGTGTTGCAAATGGTTTTCCCGATTCTTGTCGTGTTTCAATCACAGAATGATTTAATCCTTATTTTATATTTTGTTGTCTAAATGCTGTTGTTAGTCATGTTTATACTGTTTTCGTGTATCGTATTAATCTTGGTGCGAAAAAGCTGTGAAACGAATGTAGTATTTTTTATCATTACTGACGGTTCATTTTAAACATATATAGTAGGGTTGTATGCACAAGTTTTTGAATATTTCTTGAGGCAAAGACTGAACTTTATGGTGCTTAGTGACCATTGTCCTAAACGAATTGGTTGCCCATATGGAAGAATGATATATCCGTCAGGTGTTGCTTGTGTCATTGAGTAACGAAAAAAAAAACCTTTGAAAGCTTTATTAAAAAATCTCATTCTCTTATCACCTTTAAAAATGTTCTTCTAAATCAAAATGATTCTCATACGTTGTTTTTCCAAATATCTCCAGATAAAATAGACGTAAATAAAACAGCCTTAGTGCTGGAAAAGTTAATTCAATTACTTAGGCTTTATTGTTACAACTACTACTATTATTATTATTAATTTTTCAAAACATTTGAATTATATTTATTCGATTATAAACATAAGTTGTAGAAGCAGAAATTAATCAATGTAAAAACTAATGACATTAGTGAAGGAGTAATGTTTATACGCTATCTGATGTCTGCACACGTATTGTACATCTATCGTTACACTGACGATATCAGAAAAGCATACGAATGTATAAAACACAAGTCCATAATCTGATAAGTCCAATAATAATAGTAAGATTTAATAATGTTATTGCTGGCCACCAATATGGGCCTTGAGACACATATGCTATCCGAGGGTTGCCAGCTCGCTATCACTGCCTTGGACAACAAAATAGTTTCAGAAAACAGCGATAAAACCAGGTTTCGCAAAAATTTATATATAGTTGCATAAATGAGTATTTTTGATATCATGTATGAAACACATTAAGGACAATAAAAACAAGATATTCTTCATCCATTCCAGTTCCTGCTTTTCATATTTACATCACCATCAAATAATTCTAACTCTGTAATAATGCGAATATTATTATTACATGTTATGGTTTTGTCAAGATCTTCTTGAAGAATAGGACTGAATAAAGGAGAAAAATGAAAGGAAGTGGGGGAGGCGATAAGAGTTTTTGTAGATGAAGGAAAGCAACTAAACATAATTCAACAAAACGGAGGGATAATGCTCAGATTCTTCTTTACAGAAGACAAATATCTCAAGTTATACGTTTTTGCTTATATTTGCGCCAAGAGGTGAACGGCTGTAGCGAACAGGCATTAAAGCATTTGTTTCTAAATCTTCCAAGATGTCGTCAGATTAGTGGAAATTAGCCGAACGTCAAAAGCTTGGAGACAAAACTTATGGCCAAAGATCGGTACACGTTAATAGCGTATATCTTCAACTCTGCCTAAATTATTTTCCCAGTTTCAGTGTCAGTTTAATACAAATTACAAGTTCTATATGATAATAATAGAATTGAATAAATTCAAATAAGAAAATGACAAAAAATTAATAACTTTATCGATTCCACAATATATAATCAATTCCCGATCAACTGGGCCTTGTCTAGAAATGAGTTATATTTTTTAATTAAAAAAAGATGGAAAAATTACTATTACAAACCATCAAAATGAAATGAAATTTCTACAAGAAATATAAATTTTCAGCCATTCCACCTCTTGTGTTTGGGAAATAATTAGGCATCAAAAATATCGCCTAACAAATAAGGCATGATATTCACAGCGCTGACGTTTTTAAACATTCAATTTTAAATGTGTCTGAAGTTTGCTTATTTATTTTTGTTCTCTTTAAGATAAGTAAAATCATTTTACTTATTATTACAGTTGTAATGACTTGCGATTCTTTTCGCAGCTGTGCTAGATAGGGGACTGCGTGCTCAAAACGACTTAGATGTGCGTTCAAAATTCATTGTACACATATCAAAACCATCTGATAAAAATAAATCGTTAACTTCTGGAAGTGAATTAGGTATACCGCCATTTTTGTTTCTTAATAACTCCTAACGAAATACAAAAGTAATATGAACAAAAACATTGTTCTTGTTTTTTCTGTTTTGAAGTGTGTCCTTGTTAAAAAAGTCTTTTAGTGTTAATTATACTATTGTTCATTCTGTATTTTAAGCTGCTTTTGATTAATGGTGATTTTGGATTAATTGAGAGGTCATCACCGGTATTACCTAGTTAACCAGAAAGTTGGTGAACTGAATACGTAAGCACAGAATGAATTAAAATGCATAAATGAATTACGAATTAAACAAAATCTAATGCACAATTATTCAAAATGCATAAAAACTAATTTACTACACATTCAAATATATAAACACAAATATTACGAAAATTACATCACCATCCCCTCATGGACCGTACACCTCGGGTAGTAGTACCTCTAAAACCAAGGAAATTACCATTTATTACTGTAATACGGAGTAAATCGTTCTTCCAAACTAAGATGATAGGTGATACCCAAAGTATAAAGTAAAACGAGATCCAATAATATCATTATTTTGCATTTCCTTCCCTACATCTCTTATTCAACGAAAGGAAGGCTTTGAGGGTGTTGCTTAATGGGCGGATGGCTTGTTATAGCTAAGATCTTAAGTTACTTTCGTGCAAGCAAAATCAATGGATGAATTTTAAGAGACATCTTTAATTTCCTGTATTAATAATCTGCTACTCACATTTCATAAGAATTTAATTCTGTACCGGCAGTTAAATCTTTTAATTCATTCAAAGACTGTTTGGTATTTAGTTTCTTCACAAAGCTTAATGTAATAATATTTACAATAGGAAGGAAGGATATATTTCAGTCTCACAGCTCGGGGCCTGTCTCGTGTTTTGAGTGTTCTGACGCACGCATTTTGCCTTGTTAAGTCCACGAGAGTAGTAATAACAGATATTCCTTTCAGACACTGATTATCTGAAGCAAGTAAGTATACCTTAATGCAAATTTCCATTAATTTCTACTGCACCTTTAATGTCGCATTTAATTCTAGAAGTCACAGTGAAATTCCCTTCAGCTATTATTCGAAAAATCATGCTTCGTCGTGATGCATTCCAAATATGTCTGTAAATCAAGTATTGAGTCATATTCAGAAAGTGTTTTCCCTACGCTAATTTAGTCTATGTCTGCTACCGTGCTGTAGGGATAAAAGGTCTCGTATTATTTGGTAGCATAAAATGTACGAAAACGTTTTATGACTTAAAGTGAATTATCACTATGCCTTGTAAAGTACCACGGAGATCGGAAAGGGGTGTAAAGGACCCTTTTACTTAACTCAAATAAAAGTTAACACAAGGCACCACTCGGGCTTACAGCAGTTATGGCTTAAACCAAAGGTAACGAATTTGACTTTAAAAAGTAAAAGTAAGCTAACCTAACGGCTACACAAATGGTGTAACGCGCAAGTTGGTTGTAACCTAAGGTCGACATGGCAAGTCTAATTCCAAGAATAAAGCAACGTCGCAGAATACTACTCTCAAGAGAATCAAATGAGCAACGAGACCTTCAGCCGCCAGAACACGCTCTAAAAATTTTCCTTTAAATACTACCTCCTTTTTACCTCATTTAAATACAAGCGAGCTAGAAATTTACATTCTGGTACGAAAATGGGAAACGAGGAAGAAAGGAAAGCAAATTAACATAAAATAACTAGCTAAAAACTAAACGAGACCTTTCAGGGTAAACCACATATTTCTCTTTCCATATACAGTTCACCACCTAACCCCATGAGATTAAGATATACAGAGAGCACTGGCAGAGGTTAGATTGACAATGATCGACAAAGTACACGAGGGCCATATGCCTAAAGAGACGCCATCTTAGAGAACATTCTAAGAGAAATTGGCTGGTATTCCCTACTGATAAGGAACTTTCTTCGTAACGTTTTGCCGACTGAGAAACTGCTCTTCCAAATGAATTTTTCGTCTCCTTATATGCGCCCACGTCAATGTCGTGTATCTTTATCTGAATTTCTTTTCATTTTGATCTTAAATTATCTTTAATGATTAACACTTTTATCTAATATAAGTTAATCGAAATCTTAATTTTAGTTGCCGTCATGACCTTATATCTTTAACAGTTTTAAGTAACTTAAGTAATTTATTTTTCTTTCTAATGCTTATTAAGACTTCTGTATAAGTACTTCCTTAAATAAAGAAGATTCAGTCATCTGAAAAATCCTTGATTTTGGTTGCCCACTGAAATTTGTAGCTTCAATATGCAGTATTTCTACAAATCTAGCATCCTTAATTTAGCTTTTTTAACTAATTGTTCTCATAGTTTTGTCGCTGTTGCCTGTATTTAATCCTAAAAATAGAGAACTGTTGTCTTGAGTTACATATGTTGCTAAAAGGCTATATTAACATACTCCAATTTAAAGGAAAAAATAATTCAATTTTATTGCATACTTTTAAGAGTATGCTTTTAAGTGTATGAGTTTGGGTTAACGAATCATCATGTATTAAAATTTCTGCATCAATGGGTGCTCAAAATCGAATAAGCGCTCAAAATCAATTTATTGAATATTGTTAATAGAAATAAGTATTGTTTTATCTCTACATATAATAAAACAAAGAGTCTGTGTGTGTGTGTGGGGGGGTGTCTTTCGTTCGTATTGCGAGTAAGCTAATAGACCCAGGGCCACAAAATTTGGTACATAGGTGTATCTACACAAGAGCCAGTGCACCTCGAAGCGATTTTTTCGAAATTCGAATTAGAATTTTTTTTATTTTATGTTTTGTGACCAAATCGCGTCATTTTGAGACATAATGGGCTACAGGAAAGCTAGATTTCACTCTATACATTTCATTTTTACATCGTCGTGAAGCGTAGACACTTAGCTATTTTACGAACTTAAAATAAATTTCGTATTTCAATAAATCGATTAAATACGAATTTATTTAGGAAGGTGAGCTTAACACATTTTCAGCGGAATTTTTTTAAAAAAAACTTATTTTAAAAAATGTGCTGTTTATTTTCCTTTGATTTTTGGACACGTTGAACTTTAATCCTTTCGACTCCTTCTAAAAAAAGAATTTTGGAAAAATAATAATATTTTGTATTTTTTAAAAATTTTTTAAATGAAGCTTCCGAATACACTTCTCACATCTCAGATATTTTAAAATGTAGTTTTGGCAACAATTTTCCTTTCTTATTGTTGTTGATAGATTTTTGATGAAATTGCATCATTTTGAATAGTTTCATTCTTTTAAAAATTTCGGTTTGGCAACAATTTTTCATCGTATTTCTTATGTTACTGTTTTTAAGAGACTGAAAAGTTTAAGAAATTAAAAAGTTCTTTCTTTTTGCAACGGTAAATTGTTTAATTACTTTATTAGGATAATTAACATTTGTATCAAGGGATATTGCTTATTTCATTGTAATATTATGTTTTAGTTATATATAATTTTAATTATAAAAAAGCTTTGTATATATATAATCGTCTGTGGCTGCAGCCGAAAATGTCGTGGCAAAAACATCATAGGAAAAATGCAAAGAGAAAAAAAACGCAGTTCTAAGACATCGCATTACAAAATATAGTGGTCGAAAATAAGCTGTTCAGAAACTTCGCAATTTAAAAACATCGTAGTAAAAAATAACGTACCTACAAATCATCGCATGATGATCATATCGCGCACAACGCGTTTTTCAAGTTTTAAAAGTTGTAAATGCATTTTCGCATGATGTTTTTAGAGTGAAAGAAGGAAAGAGGAAAAGAGGGTGAAAATGTTAACGACACATTAAGAATAAAAGTAAAAAACAAGATGTAACTTTGATTAAAACAATAACAGAGTAACAAACGTAAAGGAAAAGAATTTGATAATTAACTAAGCAATTTTCATAGAGACAACCTCATGCAGTTATTTATATTCCTTTTCCTAAATATTTTTATACTGTATTTTTCAAGAAACATTATGTAAAACTTTACAAAAAAGATTAATTTATTAATAACCTTTGTTAATTAACTATGTAAATTTAAAATTCTATTAAGTGTTATAGAGTTGCATTAATTTTCTAATCATTTTCAATTTTGAAATGCTTAAAATTCCTTCTCATTTTTTCGGCAAAAATTTATTAGTTCATTCAAAAGTATGAAAAATTGAACTAAAAGTTTCCTTCTTTCCGTCTTACGCTCCCAGATCATTATTCGAAAGTGCACTTACAACTTGTAAAACCAGAAAGACGCATATCTGCGATGTTATCGCATGCGATGATTTGTAGGTATTTTATTTTTCACATGACATTTTCGTTCAAACATTGACAAGTTTTAAATTGCGAAGTTTTTGAAACGCTTTATTTTCGACCACTATATTTTGTACCACTATGTTTTAGAACTGCAACTTTTTTTCTCTCCTTTCTATTCCCCCGCGATGTTTTGTACCACGACACTTTCGCCTTGCGCTAACTTATTGGCTACGTTTTCGTCCGCAATGTTTTTCCCGCGATGTTTTCGGCGGACACCTCATCTGTAATATTTTGGGTTAATGAATCATCAAGTATTTAAATTTCTGCATCAATTGATGCACAAAATTTGCAAATACCTTTTATCCTCAGAAGCGCATGGTATTAAAATTATTAGACCTTCTTCTCCCACTCACATTCATGAAATCATCTGCAACTGCAGCCTTTCTCGATATCTTCCTAACAACATTTCATTAGATTTTCCTTTCTTTAGTGGCAATGTCCTTCATGGCCGAAATAGCAGACGACGCCAATTCGGCATGCACTATTATTGTGTTCTTTATACCTTTCTTCCTTTCAGCGACGTTAGCTGTGGTTTCTGCCCAGCTGACAGCAATTATTGTCCAGTACAGCTTTTTAATTGCTCTCCTTTTCTAGTGCTGATTGGTGGCGATGATATTTTGTGGTAACAATTTGAAAAGTGAAATGGACATTCAGAGCGATTCGACGCAAAATCACAAAATGAAAGCAACAGACCTTCAAGAACAAAGCCCCTCTGGACTAATGGGTGAATTTTATTTGGTATAAAACTAAATGTCAAAATGTGAAAGGAAGAATCCAGTAAGTTTAATAAATAAGTAAGATTAATATATATATATATATATATATGTACCAAATTCAATTAACATTAAGGAGCTACAGGTTTGAGACAGAACTTTTTAAAAACTGTTAGTGTGATTTTTACAACACTTGGCACTTTGGCATCATTTGAGTCGTAGAATAGAAATATGGCAAAAACCCCGCATATTATTTCAGAAAAAATCCGATTTTGTGTCCAAATACCTTTATTAGAACAATACTATATATGAATCTAATACATATCCGAAGTCACGCAGACAGGAAAAACGCAAATTGAATTTCTCCAATCGGGGTACTAGAACGGGATATATAGAACAGAACTTTTTTTTCCACGCAGTGTACATAATATTACTACCGTCTTTTTCTGAAAATAAGACATCCTCCGAAAATACGCCCTATCGTGATTTTCGGAACTTTTTGTAAAATAAGACATCCTCCCAAAATAAGCCCTATCGTGATTTTCGGAACTTTTTGTAAAATAAGACATCCCCCGAAAATAATCCCTAGTTAAAACAATATAACAAAAAGAATTCGTTAAAAAATGATGTTGATTTATTAAGTATAAGTAATAATATGTTTAGCTTTCCTAATACTCGTATTTCAGAGAAATGTTTGAAACAAAATATTCCGAGAAATTAATTGTTTACCTCTACAGTTCGCTTCAAATTAATTCTTGGAATTTATCTTAAAAATACTACATAAGGCAGCAGTCGACAGTGCAGGTATACAACGTTCATTCATTTCAGTCTTGTAAGTCTGATTATTTCCTCATACGTAATTTTATTTTAAAATAAAGTGAATAATTTTTAACCCCAGTTAAAATGAGTACAAAACGAAAGAGCTATTCCGTCGAGTAAAAAAAGGGAATCGTGGAAGACTCCAGGGGTGTAAATCTTGTAACATTCTGTAAAGAGAAGATGGATCTCCGTATGGTTCGTAAATGGCGTGCAGACTACGATTACCTGTGTCAACTGGTGGACCAAGGAAATGAGAAAAAACGCAGAGTTCGATCAGGTCGGCAGCCGCTATTTTCTGAGTTGGAAGATTGCATCTGGGAATGGATTTCAGGCAGGAGAGCAATGGCTTTGGTTGTGCCAGGGCTGATATTCAAAAATTTGCCCTTGAAACAGCAATTGAATTTGATATATCCACAGAAGAATTTAAAGTATCGTCACACTGGTTGGACAACTTCCTTAAACGATATGAACTGTCTCTAAGGAGACCAACAACATTGTTTAAGCTGGAAGACAATGAAATTGTTAAGCGTGCACTTGCGTTTAAGCTTTTTGTTGATGGCATCGATTTTTCGAAATACGAATTCTCCAACATGATTGCTGTGGATGAGACCGCAGTATTCCTAGGCCAAGGAGCTCAAACTACAGTTCGCCACAAGGCTTCTTCGTCAATTTACGTTCCTTCCACCGGTTAGGATAGTGCGCGTGTTACCTGTATTTTGGCGATTCGTCTAGATGGCAAGAAAGTATCGCCATTTTTAATCACTAAAGGTAAAAAAGACCAGATTCAACGTGTTTCAGGAATTTGTCATTGAACGTGAAAAAGCCTGGTGCAGCCAAGCAGTTATAAGAAAGTGGGTTGATTTTATACAGCCACCACTGGTGAGGGGTCAGAATAGAGGTTTACTAGTTTGGGATTCAGCCAGTACTCATCGCGCTAAAGATATGAAAAACTTTCTTGCTGAGAGGAAGATTGATCAAATAATCATTCCGGCAGGAATGACTGGTTACCTCCAAACACTTGACATTGCAATAAACAAGGCATTCAAGGATCATTTGCGGATGGAAATCAATGAATATATTGAAAACAGAATGGTGAGAAATCATCGAGGTAATTTTGTAAAACCAGGCTTACAAGAAGTTGTGAATTGGGTAAAAAATTCGTGGGACAAAATAACTGATAGTGATGTTTCCAATGCACTACGAACAGGCTACTTAGACAAGAAGTATTCATTTAACGATAGCTATATTGCAAGACATGAGAGATTCGGACCAATGATTCAACAGGAAATGGATTTGGAAGAAAATCAGAATATAGTTCAGAATTTTATTTATGACGATGTTCCAGAAGATGATGACATAATTTATGACGTTCCAGAAGATGATGACATGACTGTAGTTGAATAAATTTAAATTTCTGTATTCTGTGTAAAATAAATATTAAATAAAAATATATAAATATACTTTTATTTTTGCCCTCCCCCGAAAATAAGCCCTAGCGCGCGTTTTGGACCAAAAAAGAAAGTAAGACAGCGTCTTATTTTCGGAAAAAGACGGTACTAGTTAATCGATTCACAAACATTATGTTTCGAAATAGTTAGAGGCATGTATAAACATTTTATATTTATAATAAAATATTGCTGGTTAGCCGGAAACACACTGTATATAATTTCTTTTATTTTGATGTGAAATCTGGGGAGTATCTTGCGTAATTTATATCCCTTTGGCAGCTATCTCAAACTTGTAACGTGATTTGAAGCCGACGAGTATCGGTTAAGTAATCGCATTAAATCTTATTCACGCAGAAGCGTAATTCATCTCTATTAATCTCTTCTGTCTGGATAGTGGAAAGTTCATCCTTCTATCAGCACTTGCGTTAAATTGAATGTAACTGTGTATTCTTCGGGTATTTATACTCCTGTCAGATAGTTAGTTATATATATGACTATCTTTTATTATTTTTTTCGGAAGAGATTTCTTTATTGGTTATTTTAATTTTGACTGATTATGTTTTATCACGAACTGCTTACGTAAGCTCAGAATGGATACCTCACAGGTATAAAAGCGAATTTTATACATACATATATATATATATATAAGGATTCTGCTTTGTTCAATATATCAGTTGCAAATCTGGTATGGATATACCTCGACGTCCTAAAAAAATCCATTATTGGGTTCTCAACGACCTTAACAAAGCCTAACACGAATGGATGTCCGCAAACTGTACAAAAAAGATTATTAGAAATATCCATGGATTTTTAAGCAATGAAAATAAGTAATGTAGTTTAATCTAGATTTTAATTTCGAAGTATTTGAAAGAAATTGATAGTTGAAAGCCAGAGCAATTAGAGATATAAATAATCGATGAATGGTAATTGTAAAAATTATAAAAATAAATTTAAATGACCGGTAGATAATAATAACAGAAATTCAAAATAAATTTAAATAACTCATGAATGATAATCACAAAAATTATAAATAATTTTATCCTGCAAATTTGCTTTCACTAGTACAACTTTATTCATATTTCCAGAACATGCATTAACTTTCGTAGTCTTGAAGAAGAAGAAATTCTAAAATAATGATTCTGGCATGAAAGATATTCTTCCGAATTATGTACACAGATAGGTAATTTTAGCGCAATTATGTATGAAATTGTTATATTTTGTATAATGTAACATGAAAAATCGAGAGAGAGAGAGAAGCTATATCGGAAACGAAAGAATACAGGGGCAAATTTGGAGGTTCTGGAAGCCTCTAAAGCTCGAATGGAAAATATGTTATTATACCGGGAAGGTAAGAATACAGTGGCAAGTCTATTTAACATTGAGTAAATGGATATCTCGGCAAACCAGCGGCCGAGCGGTAAAACCGCTGAACACTGGTAGTTCGGTCCAGGGTCCGAGTCCCAGCGAACGGGCTGCTGTATGGGCGTTTTAGAGGTTTCCTCTATGTGTAAGGTGGATACGAGCCAGTTTCCCTTAGGAAGATCTCCACGGGGCATCCCTCCCTTTCCGCGTAATGCCCAAAAGCGGAGCATGTAATATGTAAAAAAAATGGATATCTCGGTAATTTGGAGAGATATCGCCAAGCTGGCAACAGTGTTGGCGACTAATATTCGTCATCAAATTTGGCAAGAAATCGCCAAACGTCTCGAAAATTTGGCGACATTTTGTTCCGCTTCCTGAATCACCGTAATAAGTATTGTAATTGAATAAACGTGATTGATCACTGTATTAACTGCATCCGTAATTCGACCCTCATATTGCCTTTCAGTAATTTCGAGAAGCAGAAAGTACTAGAAATTCTCAGCGGCAGGGTGAAAACTATGTGAGGCCTGCTCTCAGTTATTGTTGTTAGCTCAGCCTGAGATCCGAGTATTATGTCCAGTTGAGCTTTGAATTTATTAGCTCTGCTTTGCATTGCGTTGTATTTAATGTTCTTAGTAGTTTGAACTGCCTGTACTGATTGTAATCTGTAATACCGTGAAGAACCGTACAGTATTTTTGTGGAAAGTTTTAGAACTTTGAAGGTGTTTTTTTTTCCTCCCAATAAAATAAGTTTTACTTATCTATTGTCGGACCTGTGTGCATTCAATCTATTACGAATCCGTACGCCCGCAAAAATATATCACCATAGCCTGAATATTTACTTTATAAATCGATTAGTAAATTGAAAGATTGCTTCTATAAGTGATAAAGTACAATGCAAAAAAAAAAAAAAAAA